>CM065597.1:64314550-64566944 GCA_033119425.1 Bufotes viridis
GGTATACAGATAAATACTCTGTGACGCTCTTGCCACCTGCACAGTAGTAATCTGTAGATGCTACACATTATGCACACACTGCAGTGCCCCTTCCTGTCTATACTATATGCGATATTTCATGACATATGATGTCTGCGGCTCATGGACACAGCCGTACAGGAGAAGTGGGTGACTGGACGTTTCCGGCAGAACACGGAGCTTGCGGCTGGCGCATATTCACACAGCATCCCTGTTTCTGCTTGCCTTTAGCACCATTACTCAATTCCCCTTCATAGAAGAGCTCTCTGCAGGGGGGGTGTGCAGGCTCCGGATGCTGATATTTGGGGGCTGGAGGCTCTGTTGTCATGAAGGGGTTAGCCTGTGGTCCACGTGAGGCTGGGGAGCTTCTATCGATCGCATCTCCTTGTGCTTTGCAGTCGTGCAGGGGCTGCAGTGAGGCTGAGCTCCACCATGCTGCTTTAACTCCACGTCAGATCAAGTTTGATCAATAACCCCCCTACTGGTCCAATTGGAGGAGCCTTTTTCATCTCAGCTTTTTTTTTTTTTTTTTTTCCTCACTCCCTTTCTCTTTTCACCACCATCTTTGGGAAAAGTCCCCTTGATTTTCTGTGGTGAGAGAGGGGCTGAATCTGAGCTCTGCAGCCAATGGAGCTGTCCATGGTGCTGCTGCTGTGAGCAGAGGGACGGTGCAAAGTGCTGAATGCCCGGGCTGTGGAGGGTTGTGAAAATGGGACACAACGAGCTCCAGACTGTCTTCCTATTACTGCTGAGCCTGGCAGGAGAAACCTATGGAGGATTCCCTAACACTATCAATATAGGTAAGTGACTGAATGCACATAGTATTGCAGGCAGATCCTGGATAGCCTTGCAGGCTCTCATTGGATTTCACAGCAGCTTGCATGCATGCCAGGACCATGTCAGAGCATTGCCCAACTTCATGCATCCTCCTGTCCTTATGGCATGTATGACAGCAGCCTGTACTGTAGGATCCAGCAGCTCCCCCTGATTGCTCTCCTGCCTGCAGGAAAGGATCAGCCAGAAGGCAGAGACAGAGGGAGACCCCAGCTATAGACCAGCCACTGCAGCTTTTTAGTAAAGTAGCAAAGCGCTAGCAGAGATGAGCTGCCTATGGACCCAGCACACTGCAGAAAAAGTTATGTAGAGCCAGGCTTAACCCCCTAAAACCACAAAGAATCCATTCAGAGCCAGCTCTTTGTTGCTGGGGATGAGAGCATAATGGGCAGTATGTAAAGGAACACACAGGCTTCCTTTTAGTCACATCTTGTACACTGCTGAATAGGTTCGCTCGTCTTGTTCTTCATGGAAGCTGTAGAAGAACTGGAGTCAGCAAATTGTATTAAAAGAAAGGCAGAAACACTCCAGCAGAGGAGCCGAATTATGCCTTAAAGGGAAATGCCCCATGGTACCATGAAAAGTTAAAATCAGCAGAAACGTATACTAAAAATACTTGTCGTGTAGTAAAGTATTGTGTCCATCCCACATAAGTGCTCTATGTGTCATCTGCCATCTCAGATCATAGATTAATATTACTGCATTTTCCCCCCCTTCTGTAGGTGGACTTTTCATGAAAAACACCATTCAGGAGCACAGCGCATTTTTGTTCGCCGTTCAGCTGCACAACACCAACCAAAATAATACAGAGAGGCCCTTCCAGCTCTTTCACAATGTAGATCACTTAGACTCATCCAACAGTTTTTCTGTGACCAACGCTTGTAAGTATCTGAGAATTTTGAGAATGGCTCCAACGCTTGCATGAGGTTTCGCTTGACAATTGAGTAGACCCACAAGGAACGCAGTTCCTCCTTAAGGGTTTGCTTACTAAGAAGGATAGGTATGGAGTCTAACAGATCCATACAGGCAGAGTTCAACCTAGTTTGCCGGTACGAAGAAATTGGTTGAGGCAATTCTTGTAAATGCGAAAGTGATTGTTAAATGTGAGATTTATACAGTAATTATGCATTTCCATATTTTAGATAATGCAAATGTCATGAAACACATTGACACGTTAAAGAGCAAAAAGTAAAATGTAGTGTAAAGTATAGAAAATCCCTCTTTCTTACTCCCTTTCACTCTAATGTTGTGTCTCTTTTTCTGTCTACATGCCCTCTCTTTCAGTCTCATTTGCTTTTCTTTCATGGGTGGTTTTTGTATCTTCCTGCCTCTATCCCTCTCCTTCTTCTTCTGTGATAGTACTGTGGCATGGCCGGCGATGTGAGCCTCTAATGCAGCACTTTCTAAGCCTGGACATGAATTAACAATCATTGGGATCTGTATGCCCTGTCATATCATGAAAATATTTCATTGGCTGTGAGCATACTATAGGATGGGCTGCTGGCGGATGCTCTCATTCTGGAGAAGACATCACAGTTTTATGGCATAGTATTTAATGAGCTCTTCTCTGCAGTGCTCGTTTCGCTTCTGTGGGCCACATGAAATAATAAGTATGCTAAGGAAATAAATGTGTGTAGTGTTGCTGAACCTAATCCCCCAGGAGCAAATTTATATTAGGGTTGATATCTTGTAAGATGTATATATGTTAACATTTTACCCAGACACAGCATAGCCAGGACCTGACTGTGCTGCAGTGCCAGAGCCAATATCAAACGCTAGACTCTTGGCAGGCTGTGATTGCTTCTCGTTCCTGCTCTAAAGTCCAACAGCACTGGGTACTCTAAACTGCAGTAATGGGGCCTTCTGGCTCCCAAAACCTAATTGACCAAGATGCTGATTTCCAAGGCGCTGTGTACATGTATTGTATCTACTATATCAGTGCTACTTAAGGGTGCATCATGGGATTTTCTTATCAATTCTTAGTTGGTTATTTGACATGGACATTTTTAGTGGCAATGTACTTACTGATGTCTCCAATTGGAAAAAAAATCATCTTTTGTCATTTTCCCATGAAAAATTATGCTTTACCGACCTGGTATTGAAGTTTTCAAAAAGTTCACCTGTTACTGAACGCCTGCACATTGTACAATCTATTGCTCTTTTTGCTGAATGAATGTCATTTCCATCAAACACTTTAGTTCCTTAATCCTTAATCAAAGTAATCCCTTCAAGAGGTTGGCTTTGTAGCACCATTTCTCAAATATCAATGAATGGATTAAACGTAAATGCACGAAGCTCTTACGCGTAGTTTTCAGTAATTGATTTCAATCAACAATATTTCCTTATGGCAATTGCACAAGGAATCCACTGCCATCTAACACCTCTTAGGGAAATTAGCTAAATGAAAAGAGCTGGTGGGTGTTTGGAATTATATTAATATCTATGTGTTTCTGGTTATGTAAAGTGCAGAATGTGGACGTTCAATGTTAATTGCCATCTGAGCACAAAATCAGAAACCCAAGTAAGGAATCAGTTAGGTCGGACCATAGCGCTAGCATAGCTGGTCGTAATAAAAAATGTACAGGGCATCAAATCAAATGAAAACCAATCATTTTTCACATGTCAGAAAGCTTTTACCTCCTGATTCCAAAGAATGAAATACTTACAAAGCACTGAGCCACCTAACATGAAAGAGTCTATGGACTCAGCAAAGGTGAAGTGCCAAGTCATCAGTTTAAATTTTACTCAGTAAATTGTGTCAGAATAAACTAATTTGTCCTATTTTGCTGTTGTTGGGTTAAAAAAAAAGGAAAAAGAAGGCTTCATTCAGCTCTAGCGAGGTCATTTGCCTAGACGTGATTGACAGGGCTGCTAGAATGATGTAGTTTGTTCACTTTGTGCCTGTTAGAGGAAAACACTCTTCTCAAGATTTAGAGGGCTCCTGCTTCCAAAGTGATGAGAGTGCCAAGAACGTCCTGCAGCAGTGCCACAGAAAGCAGAGCTGATACAATTTATGTCATTTTAGTTTTGGAGACGCTCTCTGTTTCTTGATAAATAACCCTCTTATCCCCATATGTACATAATGCAGCTGCTGTAAAGCTTTGTCCTTGAATTCCACAGTGGTCTAACCCCCGATCACATTATAACGTAGAGGAATTAACGCTTTAGTAGATGTCAGTAAATCCAGCTTCCATTAAGAAGAATGCAATAGTCTGGAGTGCTTCAGAAGGCACTGCAAAGTGTTGCCCTTAAAGGCCAAAGTCATGTGTTCCATAGAGACGCATGCTGAAGATTGAGTTAAGAATCTGAATGTATGTTAACTGTGTTCTTCGTCGCACTTTTCCCATTGTGAGACCACCTGGTATTTATGAGAACAATAAGGACACACGTAGTGGCCGTCAAGAGGTGGAGACATGACCAGGGTGTAGGTTAAATCAGCGCTTTTCTAACATTATTATTATTTATTCAAAAAAAGCACCATTAATTCCATGGCGCTGTACATCAAAAGGGGGTTACACATACATAATATAAAAATACAAATATGATAAACATGAAACTAGTAACAGATTGGTACAGAGGGAAAGAGGACCTGCCCATTAGAGCCTACAGATGTAATACATTTTAAATTAATACGTAATACACCAGTCTTAAAAATTGATTGTCAAGTGATTGCTTACTGCTAGTGGCCACGTGGATTTGCAGGTTTTCCCGCATTAGCAATAAACAGTCAATAAATGGTTGTTAATTTAATGATCTATAACAAAAATGCCATGGCTTGTACTGTCGCCACCACCTCCTGACTGCCCACCGCCATCCATGTGCACATACACATAGACACGTTTGCAAAAAACATATTAAAAAGCACACACACACATGTACCAATAGTCCGATATCCAAAAGTGTACATACACAAAGGTACAAATAAATACACAGGTATATACAAACACATATACACATACATACAACCACTCGCACACACCCTTGGATACTTAAGGTACATATATACCAATACAGATGCAGTGATCCCCATCTTGACTCTTAAAGATTTGAGTAGACAATGGCAAGAAAATAATCAATTTTTGTTCAATGTTTTTTGTGTCAGTTTAGATCTGCTATTGTTATTCATTTCAGTTTCCTCACTTATATAGCACTGACAGCGTTTTACAGACATTACCATCTTTTTCTGTCTCCGGTGGAGCTCACAATCTAGCTTTCCTCTCAATAAGACTTTGGTGTGTGGGAGGAAAACCATGCCAACATGAGGGAGAACATACAAACCATGCAGATGTTCCCCTTGGTCAGATTCGAGCCTAGGACCCCAGCTCCGTATGGCAACTGTGCTTGCTAACCACTGAGCTACATCTATACAGACATACATATATTCACAAACTGCAATGCATAGACAGACATTTATACACACAGACGCAGAAATATATGTACACATACATAGACGCATGCAGACGCTCTTTTTTCCTCTCTCAATAGTCTTGAATGCTCCTTGCATTCATTGAGCTTCTCTTCTATTAAGACACATGATTGTGTCAATACCATACACCGATGTCATTTACAGACAGTCAAAATGCAGTAGATGCATGAGGCAAATCTAAAAATGGTTGAACTGAGTTATGGCAGCAGTAATAGGGAGGGTGTTCCACTGCAGCTAACATCTCGCTGCAAGAATGAATGGGGATTATGTTAAGGTTCCATAGATCAAAATTTATTGAAAGAAGCCACCGGTGTTTCTGTGCTCTGCTGTTGTAGTGCATTCCACTACATCCTCTCAGCCTCTGCAGTGTCAGCTCATTAGCACACAGATCTCATATCCCCTCTCTGCACTGTCATTGCAAAAATTGCTGTTGTATGTATACCTTTACAGCCAGCTATGCTCTTGAATTACGCTCTGTTTGCAAGTCACATTAAGGGGAAAGAGCTGAGGAAAAACAAATGTAACCTTAGGGTTATTTGCTGTGGAATATTGCTAACAAAGCATTAGTACAAATCCTATTCTGTTCATTAATGTTGAGGATAAGGGCAGATTAGCAAGTGGATGGAAAATGTACGTACAAGAACGGCTCCTTTCATCCAAAAAGAGTTGCCAAATGATGTGCAGCCTGCAGGGCAGGTTTAGGCAGGGATGTCGTAGAACTTTGTCTATATTTGCAGTTCATGACAGTTTCACAAATGAGTTATGAGCAATCAGAGCAATTGTACATAGGAAACCATTAGATGAGCTTGCATTTTCCTGTTGATGAATGCTGAATGTTGATGATTAATTAACAGTCTGCACCACAAGGTCAACATCTTCCTAGAGTTCCACCAGGTACTCCAGTTTCCTCCACTAACAGGTCTATTGCCTCCCTGTGATATTTGCCCTATTGTGTATTTGTGTGCTTTAAGGGTTTGTCTGGGTTCAGAGCTGAACCCGGACATTTTCCCATTTTTACCCCTCTGGCCCCCCTGACTTTAGCAGCAGAGCATTTCATGCAAGGTTTATTTTTGTTTATATTATTACACCCGGTGACCCGGTGACGTCACCACCTCTGATGGGCGGGCTTTATCTTTACCCTAGCCAATTTATAGGCTAGAGCAGTGCTAAAGCCCACCCATTAGTGCCAGTGGTCTCACTGCTAGACGGAAGCATCTGTCTAGCTTTCCCCATGGAGAACATCACTAGATGCGATACAGCGCAGGGCAAAGGAGAGCATCAGAGCATGAAATGCTCCTGTCAGGGAGGCTGAGTAGGGGAAGAAGGGAAACGTCTGGCTTCAGCTCTGAACCCGGACAAACCCTTTTAGATAGGGAATGTAGATTGTGAACCTCACAGGGTAGGAGAGTAGCTCCAATCTCAGGACTGTGAAATAAATTTGTGTTATATAACAACCGGAAATATTTGCACAAAATGGCAAGCCTATTGTACAGTATCTTGAGTATGGTACCTGGTAAAGGAAAGAGGCTAAGACTCTAATACCCTAAAACGGAAATACTGCATAAAAAGTCTCCAACACGGTACTCTTTCTTTTATTTGTTGTTGCTTATATAACACCCACATACTCCATAGCACTGTATGGGATACTCATCACTCTGAAAATCTGTCACCATTTGGTCTTACTATTAAAATTCCCAATTTTTCCACATATGGACACACTAGAGCTCATTTCATGGAAAGCTATTCATCAATTATTATCTGTAAGAGTTTTAAAGTGAGGGAGGAAACTGGAGTTCCCAGAGGAAACCAGTATAAACACAGAGAACATACCAACTCCATGCAGATTTTATTCATAGTAGGTGGCAGTGGCGTGCTTAAGGTGTTTGGCACCTGGGGCGGGTCCTTTCTGTGGCACCCCTCCACCAAAAACCACCAAAAAAAAAAGGAGGATTGCACTCATTGTACAAACTTCACCCTTTACAGTAGTTTTGTCCAGATAAGTGCCCCCTCACAGTATTTATGACCTCACTGGACAACTTTCACAGTAGTTATGCCCACATTGTGCCCCCTTAAAGTATTTAACCCTTCATTGTGCATCTTTCACAGTAGTTATGCCCACATTGTGCCCCCTTAAAGTACTTAAGCCTTCATTGTGCACCCTTCACAGTAGTTATGCCCTCATTGTGCCCCCTCATAGTAGTAATGCCCTCTGTGCGCCCTCACAGTAGTAATGCCCTCTGTGCCCCCTTTACAGTAGTAATGATCTCTCTGTGCCCCACTTGTAGTAGTAATGCCCTCTGTTCTCCACTTCACAGTAATTATGCCCATTGTGCCCCCTCCGTAGTAATAATGCCCATTGTAGCCCCTTAATAGTAATAATGCCCTACAGTGTACACCACAACACTGGTGGTCACTTCAATTCACTCCAAGGCCCACAGCTGTTTTCAGGAGGACTAGAGAGGAGCACTGAATCGAGCGAGCGGCTGCAAAGATGGAAAGTTTTTTCCTGCCGTTCCTCTTATAATGCTCCAGTGCTGATATAACCTCCAAAGACATCACATCCTATGTGACTGATATCAGCCACTCCTCTTATAACACTCCAGCGCTGATATAACCTCCAGAGACATTACATCATATGTGACTGATATCACCTTCTCCTCTCATAACGCTCCATTGCTGATATAACCTCTTGAGACATTACATCCTATGTGACTGATATCAGCCACTCCTCTTATAACACTCCAGCGCTGATATAACCTCCAGAGACATTACATCATATGTGACTGATATCAGCCGCTGCTTTTATAATGCTCCAGTACTGATATAACCTCAAGAGACATTACATCATATGTGACTGATATCAGCCGCTACTCTTATAATGCTCCAGTACTGATATAACCTCCAGAGACATTACATCATATGTGACTTATATCAGCCGCTCCTCTTATAATGCTCCAGTGCTGATATAACCTCCAGAGGGCAGGGGGAGATGTCAGAAGGTGAGATGGATGGTGGGTATGGATCTGTGATGGGGCAAGGGCAACAGGGGGGACACTAGAGTTGCAGGTGCTCTGTGAGGTCAGGGGGGCACAGAATTACACTTGAGCATAGGTGATAGGCAGCACCTTCAGGACTGACCACCCCCTACAGTAACTTACCCCCCTGCTGCTGTGTGTAGGAGGGATGCAGGGGCCAGTGAGGGGACTTCATACTTCCAGTACTGCACATGAGGCACACTACCATTACCTGAGGTGAAGGCTCAGACTCTCTGCAGGCCAGTTCTCATCTTTTCCTGCAGCCACTGTAGGTCTGGGAGGAGTCCCCATCCCCTCCTCACACGGACTATCACACTGCAGAGAGGGGGGGGGGGAGCTGCCTTCTCTTTGGTTAGGGGCAGTTGTGAGTGGCCCCTATTTTGCCTATTTGCAGTAGGGCCCCTGACAGTGCTTGGTTACTGCCCTGATGGTGACCCTGCTGTGCTGACACACACTTAGTAACATAGTAACATAGTAACATAGTAACATAGTAACATAGTATATAAGACCGAAAAAGACATTTGTCCATCCAGTTCGGCCTGTTTCCTACAAGTTGATCCAGAGGAAGGCAAAAAAAAACCTGTGAGGCAGAAACAAATTTTCCTCACTTAAGGGGAAAAAAAAAATTCCTTCCCGACTCCAATCAGGCAATCAGAATAACTCCCTGGATCAACGACCCCTCTCTAGTAGCTATAGCCTGTAATATTATTACACTCCAGAAATAAATCCAGTCCCCTCTTGAATTCCTTTATTGTACTTACCATCACCACCTCCTCAGGCAGAGAGTTCCATAGTCTCACTGCTCTTACAGTGAAGAATCATTTTCTATGTTTGTGTACAAACCTTCTTTCCTCCAGACGCAGAGGATGTCCCCTTGTATGAAAATGTGTACCTGCAACCTGAGCTATGTGGCTACACAGACATCGCAAGCCGCCTGTCCCTACCCCCGCCTCAATATCAAGTTGAGAGTGCAGCAGTGCCAGAAGCTTGTGATGTCACATTGCACAGGCTGCAGGTCCATACTATCATTATCATACAAGTGTGTGCAGCGCAGCAGGTCCGCTTCTGGCACCCCCCTGAGAGCTGGCTCAGCCGGCACCACGCCACTGGTAGGTGGGATTCAACCTTAGGACCCTAGTGATTCAAAGAAACAGAGAAAACCACTTGAGAAGAGTTAAAAGGTTTTCTGACCCACAAGGCAATTTTAATAATGGTCTTGAAAGTGTTTAGCATAAAGAAAAAAAAAGACACTCCCCTTGTTAGTCTTCAAGCAGCACACGGTCACTAAGGCCAGTGAATGGCTGCAATGGAGCACATGACAACAGATAAAACACAATACTTCTGATCCACAGGGGAACGGAAGAAGCAGCGATTAAATCCTCTGCACTGGAATAGAGAGCTGGTGAATAGTTGTGTGGATTTTTTGCTTTAGGCCATACTGACCCTAACTTGCACTTAAAGCTGGCTTATATTCCTCAAGTGCTTGCAGTTGAGCCCTTTAGTTCTATCTATGAGTGTTTATAGCAAAACGTGAAATGTTGGGATAATGGATCAGGGCCACTATAAGGCTCCATATACTAGGGTCATCTTCCAGCCAGGGTCAACCCTTTTGGATCAGTTACTATGGTTTTGTAGCTAAACACTTTAGGGTGAACATGGTCCCCCTGACACGGTACATTAGGGACAGAAACCAAACCTCACCCATATGCTGTAACTGCCAATAACTGAGGATTGAGATACCTCAGACACTCCACCACAATCACAGAAAGCAGCAAGACAAGATTGATTATATCTATCACAAATTTGATTGGTGCATTCTATGAAATTTTGGAGGATGCTTTTTATACATTTTGGATTTCATTACCTCTTAAGTTGCCCAGAACTCAAATGCAGCTCTTCTAGTCCTTCATGCTACTGGAGCCAACCCTTTAAACCAGGGGTGCACAACCTGCGGCCCTCAATATCATTCTTTCAGTCAGTACTGTCTCAGATTTCTTACGCACAACATACCAGATTAAGGACCAGTCTTGATTGGTGGACTCCCTAGATCCTTTCGGAGGTTATACAAGTATTTATAAACCTTGTAAATTGTTTTCTTGCCATCAGTCCCCGGGTTATCCTCTGCCCAGATGTGTACAGATTTCTGTGATGGAGTTTTATAGCAGCTGTGCTTGGTATTGGAGTTCAGCCCCATTCACTTGAATGGGACTCAGCTGTGCCTAGGCCATGTGACATATGAGCATAATGTCATTGGCCTAGGGTGAGATGCAAGGAGGAGGCTTTAAGCAGCTTGGGGGTACTGAAGTTGGACCCCAATCGATCAGATACTGATGACCTAGTATAAAACACTTGGAAAATCCCTTTAATCTATTGTAGAAATTGTGCAATTGTCATTTAAGTGTTTTTTATCTATACAGGTTATGTTTTCTCTTGTTGTCACTGGTGTAGGAACCACCTACAATTACTGAGTGGTCACAACAGCCTGTTTGTTTCTAGAATGTTCATGTCTGAATCACCACACTGATTTTCCTCTTTTACTCTTGAATGGAAGAGGGGTCTGGGGTATGACACAAAAGGGTCAATGCTCATAAAATAAAAAAAAGGAAAAATAAAAAGGAAAAATTTGTACCTTATGTAACTATGTAATTCTGTTCCTGCTTCAGCGAATCCGAGCCACTCTACTTACAATGTGAGGATGTGACATCCAACAGCCAGAATGGGCAGCAGAGACATGGAAGCAGGATTAAAAAGGCAGCTGAATGTTTTTCATTTTTGACCTTAATGAGCATTAGCCTCTATTGTTATAACTCAGACAACCCCTTTATGAACGGTAGTAGTCAACTTTTTTCTTCTCCTGCTTTAAACCACTGCTTTTAGCTAACCCTATACTTTTAGCAAGGATGTTGCCTCAAGGTTTCTGCGAAATGCTATATCGTTACAGTGTCTGCTTGATCCCAAAATTTGCTCTAATTAGGAGAAAGGGGCATCACGTTAACTGACTGCCATTTAGTTGTACCCTAACTGCTTGCAAATTACATCTAATTGCCCAGCTACACCTGTAGCTGCCTTTAAACTATGGCAAGTGCAGGTGCATCCCAGCAATTAGTCCAGTGTGGTCCTTGGAGGAAGGCTTCATCCTGTACAGACACCCTTAAAAGAGTTCAACAGGAATGATTCAAAATGGCCACCAGTACCCTTTCCTAGAGTGTGATCTTAAATAACTAAGACATTCTTTATTTATATACTAATTCTTACACAGAAAACCACTTGCCTTCTAGCAAAAAAAAGTTTAGTCATAAAGATCTAATCTTATTGGTTGTGATTAGTAAAGGGCCCTTTACGCGGGCTGAGAGTCACTTAGATCATCTCTAAAGTGCGTTCATAGCAACACTGATTAGTGATGATCTTGCAGTGTAAATGTACTGCCGATTACCCGATAGATCGTTTGTGCATATACAAAAATCCTCATATCGCAACAGCAGACTGTGCTATGTAGACACGATCTGTGCCGGGAAACAATGAGTCGGATGGAGAAGAGTAATGGCATTATCGATAGTTCCTCCCCATACTCTGGAGGAAATCTGTAAATGCAGTGGTCTCCACCAGCCAGCAGCAGATTGCTGGGAAGAAATGCTTCCTTCCCGACTATCTGCTGTAATATTGTTCTGTGTAAAGGAAGCTACATTTTAGTAGAACAGTTTTTGCAATGACGGTTATTGTGTGAATCCAACTTCATTTTACATTAATATTAGGGTTGAGCGAATTGAAGTATCCGAAGTTGACTTCAATCCAAATTTTAGGGAAAATTCTATTCGCTGCATAGTTGAATTTCCTCGCACTTCGTGGTAATGAATCAATTTTCCCTAAAAAAAAACATGCTCACATCATCCAAATGAGCATAAAGAGGCCGTCGCGTCCATCTTGATTAAAGATCCCATCTAAAATCTCATGCACTGTGACGTATGACGTCACCACACTAGACAGTATGATAACGTCATTTCGCGGGATCTTCAATCAAGATAGCTGCAGCAGCCTCGGTGCTCTCAAATGAATTAGGTGAGTATTATTTATTTTTTTAACACCTGAACGGCATCCATTTTTACATCAGATGCAGCATTCAGCCATGAACACGACATCTGAGGGGTTAAATGGCCGGGGGGGGGGGGCTGCACAATCACCATTCCCTGTCATTGCGCCCCCTATTTACAAAGAAATGCGCTTCATGACTAAGTAATTATTTGTGAAATTTGGCAAGGCAGCAGAATCAAAGTTTGCATAACTTCGCTCAATGCTAATCAATATCCACATCCTAAATGATTTAATTAGGGTGCCCTTACAAGGTGCAGCCCAGCCCCAGTTAGGGTATAACCACATGGCTGTGGTTGCGATGTGGCTGCGTTGCGGTTAAGTACTGCAATGTTTTTTAGGCTGCAACTGGCCCTGTTAATCAAATGAGGACTGCACTGTATAGTCAAACAAAACAATAGCTGATCTCAGGGAGACCAGCCACAAAAACACCACGGAGCCTCAGTTAAGAGTCTCAACACAGCAATCCAAATTGAAAAGCTCCCTGCGAAACAGTCATATGCAAAATAAATGTGGAGCCCGAGTATTGGGTCTACAACACAATAAAAGCCAGGAAGGAAAACCAGTGCAAAGGGGTGTCTCCATTACAGAGATCACCAAATCCACCATATTAAGTGGCCCCTATGTCAAGATCCCGCTTTATTACAAGCTTTAAGGATGTGACGGGGAAAACCTAAGCCAGTTATCCATCCACAGACAGCTGTTTCGGGGTGTTGCCCCTCATCAGTGTGGAGTAGGATTCTGGCTAACTGGGAGCAATGCCTTGGAGACTACTCAAACAAAACAATAGCTGATCTCAGGGAGACCAGCCACAAAAACACAGCGGAGCCTCAGTTAAGAGTCTCAACACAGCAATCCAAAGTGCAAAGCTCCCTGGGAAACAGTAATATGCTAAATAAATGTGGAGCCCCAGTATTGGGTCTACAACACAATGAAAGCCAGATATCCCTCAAAGGAAGGAAAACCAGTGCAAAGGGGTATCTCCATTACAGAGATCACCAATTCTACCATATTAAGTGGCCCCTATGTCAAGATCCCGCTTTATTACAAGCTTTAAGGATGTGACGAGGAAAACCTAAGCCAGTTATCCATCCACAGACAGCTGTTTCGGGGTGTTGCCCCTCATCAGTGTGAAGTAGGATTCTGGCTAACCGGGAGCCAAGCCTTGGAGACTACTCAAACAAAACAATAGCTGATTTCAGGGAGACCAGCCACAAAAACACAGCGGAGCCTCAGTTAAGAGTCTCAACACAGCAATCCAAATTGCAAAGCTCCCTGGGAAACTGTATAGTCAGTCTTCATTGTTAATGGCCACACAGCACCCACAATACCACATGTCCTTTAACAATGCAGACCAACTAAACAGTGCAGTCCTCATTAGTTTAATTAAGGCCCAATGTGGCCTGTATTGCTACATGTTAACTGACCGCCATTTGGCTGTACCCTAACTGCTTGCAGATTACATCCAATTGCCAAGCTACACCTGTACTTATTGCTTAAACTGTGGCAATTTACAGGTGCAGCCCAGCAATTACTCCATGTGTGGTTCTCGTGGGTAGGCTTCATCCTGTACAGACACCCTTAAAGGGTTTCACCGGGAATGATTCAAAATGGCCACCAGCACCCTTGTCTAGAGTGTGAGCCCCCACTTGCAGAGCTGCCTAGGGGAGTTGAGGAGGCAGGGACTCATTACACACTACACTCTGGCAGTTACATATACTACATATTGGTGAGCATTCCTGTCAGGCTGCTCATCCATGATGGCATATCATAGGCAGGATCCCATCATTACCATCCATTGTAGAGCAGCGCAGTGTGTAGTGAGACCCTTTCCCCAATCCACCTTAGGCAGCTCTGCAAGTGGTGGCAATCGGTCCTGCTTACATTCTAAGAAAGGTTGCTTACAGCCATTTTAAATCATTCCTTGTGAACCCCTTCATGGACACAGCCAAGCTTGGGCTTTAACCGTTGCAGAACCAAGGGTAATAACTTATTAATTGGATTTGGAATAATGGCTCTACGGTATTAAGCCTGTCTGTCTCACTTGGCATGTATGGTCAAGTGGAGAGTGATTACAAAGTACGTCTCTCACTTTGGAGGGTCTCTCCTGTCCTGTATCACACAAACTTATCCATCAATTGAATGTGCGCTGTGTAATGCTTAATTTCCCCTGTGGTAGTACTGCAAGGAAATTGAACACTTACTGCCAAGTTTCCCCAAAGCTACCGCTGCGATCTTCTTATTGTCAAGAGACTCTCTTAACAAGTAGAGATTGTCTAAAGTGGACAACCCCTTTCAGGCTAATAGGCCTGATGTAGACTTTATGGTCCAATATAATTTGAATTGAAAAATCTTTGACAGAGATTACACTAAGAAGGGTTCATTTATGTAAGTATGTTAACGGTAGGAATATTGACCCTCTATTTCTAGTTGAAAAAAAATCTCTTTCGTGTAGTAAAAGCTCACTGTTTGGAAACGATAATGTAAATGCTGTTTGCAGATCTGCTATTCTTATCATATTGTATATCGTATTGGATATAAAAATAGCCATAATACGACCTGTCCTCCTCATAAAGTCTACTTATTTTGTACTTTGCGAAAGTAAAAATAGCAAAAAAGCAAGACATATTTTAAATTATGAATATAAAAAAAAAATAACTTGGTTTGTAGAAAACACTGCATAGTAGACACTATCAGGTTGATTTTCGATATTTTACATCTGTTCCTATTCGACTACAGGTTTGACATTGTCAGTCATACTGTAGCGGAACAGCAACCCTCGCTGTGTGTAAAATGCAGATGTCCATAAACTGGAAATATTTAATAATTCATGGCTGCAAGGTCATCATGAAGTGTGCTTGACATGCAATTCTCCCTTTACACCTAGCAGTTCGCCTTGCTTGAAGTAGAGGTAGATTCTTTGTAATCACTATACCACTCAGACTGTAAAATTTCAATCCAGATCCTACAGACAAGTCATTTTAAATATATGCTATATTCACTAGTATCCAGTATGCATTTACTTCTCTGCCATAAAAAGCTGTGCCAAAGGCTACAATGAGATTTAATACGGAGCAGTGAAATTGTGTTTTCAGCCTAGGTTCCATGTATCTAAAAAGGCATTACTACGCTGATAACATTCAATATATAAAGAAATATGTATTATGCATGGCAGCCAACTTGCTTAGCTTTTCTTCAGATGTTAATTAGAAAACTAAATTTAAAGCATTGGTAATTAGTAGATTAAACTGCTGAGCCATGTATTTAACCGAAGCACGCTCATTTGCTTCCACATTGAACTAACCTACCTTCCTGTAATGTTTATCATGTTGGCGCCCAGGAACAAAATGAGCACTGCCAGTGGGCAGAAAGAATGAAACAGGGTGTTTAGACCATTATGCAGGACATGAAATATTTCTATATCCCTACACACGCACCCTGTTCATGAATTATTTACTTCTCCGAAGAAATCCATAACCAAAGAAACCATACCTAATAGTTCACATAAGACTTTCCTCGAGGAACATATCCAATTTCATCTCCAATTTCATTACTAAATTTGCAGAAGTGAATAACAACTCCCGCAGGAGACATATTCCATAGTCTGATCAGTCTTTAGGTGAGACGGCATTTTTCACTGAGTTACTTTGCCATTGCCTTGGTTTATAACTCTAGTGCACTTAAGATCTCCTCGTTGGTGGTGTTAATGAACAATGCAGGCTTTTTTAGGGTGCATACAGCACGTACTGCGTTTATACCGTGGAAAGTTTTTTCTCTTTTTTTTTCAAAGAATGCATCCAAAAATGAACTGTGTAGAATTTTTGTTGTGTTTTGAAAAAATTTTGTATAAAAAGCGTGTTTTTAATGGAATTTATTTTTTTATTATTTCTGGATGCCTTGCATTTTATATAGGACAGTATGTATCCTCCTTGATCTCACATTGTTTTTACAACACTATGGTAAAAATCTATTTTTATAAAGGAAAACAAAATCCCGTTAAGAAATGTGACGCACAATAGCACTTACGTTTTTTCAAGCAGAACAAAAAATAATGGATGTCTATGAGACAAAAACAAGAGGAAATAAGAAGAAAATGCCAGAGCATGCTGCCATTAAAAAAAAAGCCATTGAGCCATAAAATACACCTCATACACCACTACAGAAAAGCAATGTGTTATTTTTAAAGGGGTTTGTCAACAGTACACTATTGATGACCGAACCTAAGGGGGTCCAACTCCTGGCACCTCTGCCAGTCAGCTGTTTCAAGAGGCCACGGTGCTTTAGTGAGCGCTGTGGCCTCTTCCTAGGCCAATAATGTCACCTTCATCTGTCACATGGCCTAAGAGCAGCTCAAGTGAATGGGCCTGGCCTGCTATACCATGCATGGCCGCTAGGACACAAGCAGTGAGAAGGTGGCAGCAGAGTGCCAGAGCTTCTTCAAACAGCTTATTGGTAGCGGTACCAGGAGTCAGACCCCCACCAATCAGGTATTGATGACCTATCCTGAAGATAGGACATCCATTTTGAACTTCCAGAAACCCTGTTTAATATTTCTCATAGACGAATCCATGCAACATCTTCAACTGTTATTTGCTATTCAGAAATCCACTTGTATTATAGTTCTAAAGCCAGAAAGAATATTACAAGAACATTTAGACTAGCACATGCATATATATAATCACAGGTGCATATCCATCAAGCAAACATGGTTGATAATAAAATGGCTGCACAACATTTCACATGCAAACAATAGAGCTGAGAAATGGGGATCATTCTAAATTAAAGTGGTATTATACCTACTATAAATGGAAAAATAGAAGCTCTTTGCGCACATTTTTGATCAAATGTATGTCGGGTCCATCTACCAGGTGTCAAGGTGGCTTCCGCAGATGGGTCCCTAACATTAATATACCGCCTCTCTTGGACTTACCTAAGCCTACAAATTTTCAGGGCAGTATAGGAACCAGCTACATATTTACTCTGCTCAGAAGCCCCAGGCAAATTACCACTTTAATTAGGTGTATATATATAGTGGATATAAAAAGTCTACACACCCTTGTTAAAACGTCAGGTTTCTGTGCTGTAAATAATTAGACAGGGATAAATCATTTCAGAACTTTTTCCACCTTTAACCACTTAATGACCAATGACGTACTGTGTACGTTATGATGTGGTGTTAGTTACCGCATCCTGACGTACACAGTACGTCCTGAGATGAAAGTGTCAACGCAAGTACACTTGCAGTGACACCGGCATCTAAACGGGTGTCACGGACAGCAGAGCTGTCGGGGCACCAGTCAGAGGACCAATCATAGCGGTCCCTGCCTTTGGATTGCTGCGATTGGTCAGTCAGATTTGACTGACCAATCGCAGCGTTCAGCAGTGCAGCTCCGATCCCATCATTGAGTTTATGTGAGATCGGGGCCACGGTGCTGTATTTCTGTGCCGCAGTCTTCAGGATGGCCGAGCGGAGGTGACATTTGACCCCCGACCCCCCCCGCCCTCCTTACCTCCCACCCTTCCTCTAAATGTACACCATCAGGATGGCTGAGCGGTGTTAGTGGATTGTCAGGTGTAACATACACCTGACAATCTACTGTAACGGCCGACATCAGTGTATGTCTGCCGTTTAACCCCTTCCATGCCGCGGTCCGTAGGGGCCGTTGTATGGAAGGGGTTAACAGGGAGGAAGCTGTCCGCCTCCCCTTCCGGCGCTGCGCTGCTCTTCTCTCCTCTGGCAGCCCAACATGAAGCAGAGGGAAGGAGCTCGCTCTTTCCCCCCTCCCATCAGTTGCCATAGTAACCATGAGAAACTAAAATTAAAAACAGTGCCAAAAAGACATTTTTTTGGTCACCTACCATCACAAAAAGTAAAACCCCAAATGCTCAAAAGGGCATATACCCCTCAAAATAGTACCAATCAAACTGGCACCTCATCCCGCAAAAAAATGAGACCCTACATAAGACAATCAGACAAAAAATAAAATAAAATTTGGCTCTCAGACTATGAAGACACTAAAACATTATTTTTTTTGTTTAAAAAATTCTACTATTTTTTAAACCTCAGGCGAATACTGTAAACAAATTTAATAAAAACAGTGCAAAAAAGAATTTTTTTTCTCCTACCTTCACAAAAATTGCAACACCAAGCGATAAAAAAAAGTGTATGCCCCGCAAAATAGCACCAATCAAACAGTCACCTCATTCCGCAAAAAATGAGACCGTACCTAAGACAATTGGCCAAAAAATAAAAAATCTATGGTTCTCAGACTATGGAGACACTAAAACATAATTTTTTTTGTTTCAAAAATGCTATTATTGTGTAAAACTTAAATAAATAAGAAAAAGTATACATATTAGTTATTGCCACGTCCGTAACAATCTGCTCTATAAAACTATAACATGACCTAACCCCTCAGGTGAATGCCATAAACATAAAAAAATAAAAACGGTGCCAAAATTACCAACTTTTCGGTCACCTTGCCCCAAAAAGTGTAATAATGAATGATCAAAAAATCATATGTGCCAAAAAATGGTACCAATAAAAACATCAACTCTTCCTGCAAAAAAACAAGCCTCTTCACAAGATCATCGGCAGAAAAATAAAAAAATATGGTGTTCAGAAAATGGAGACACAAAAACATAATTTTTTTATGCTTTATTACTGTATGTAAAACTGAAACAAACAAAGAAAGTAGACATATTTGGTATTGCCGCGTCCGTAATACCTGCCTTTGAAAAACAGCACATGACCTAACCTGTCAGATGAACGTTGTAAAAAAAAAATTAAAAAACAGTGCCAAAACATCCAATCTTTGGTAACCTTGCCTCACAAAAATCATAATATACAGCGAATAAAAATCATATGTACCCCAAAATAGTACCAATAAAACTGTCATATTTTCACATAGTTTCCAAAATGTGGTCACTTTTTGATTGTTTCTACTGTACGGTGCATCAGGGGGGCTTCAAATGGGACATGGTGTGTAAAAAACAGTCCAGCAAAATCTGCCTTCCAAAACCATACAGCGCTCCTTTTCTTCTGCTCCCTGCCGTGTGACCATAGATCAGTTTATGACCACATGTGTGGTGTTTCTGTAAACCGCAGAATTAGGGCAATAAATATTGAGTTTTGTTTGGCTGTTAACCCTCGATGTATTAAAGAAAAAAATGGATAAAAATGGAAAATCTGCCAAAAAAGTGAAATTTAGAAATTTCATCTCCATTTTCCTTTAATTCTTGTGGAACACCTAAAGGGTTTACAAAGTTTTTAAAATCTGTTTTGAGTGACTTGAGGGGTGTAGTTTCTGCAATGGGGTCATTTATTGGGGGTTTCCACTATGTAAGCCTCTCAAAGTGACTTCTGACCTGAAGTGGTCCTTAAAAAGTGGGTTTTGGAGATTTTCTTTAAAATTTAAGAATTTCTTCTAAAATTCTAAGCCTTCTAACGTCCCAAGCAAATAAAATGACATTTAAAAAATGATGCCAACAGTAAGTGGACATATGGGGAATGTTAAGTAATAAATAATTTATGAGGTATCACTTTCTGTTTTAAAAGCAGAGAAATTGAAAGTTTGAAAATTGCATTTTTTTTTCACTTTTTTGTTAAATTTGGGATTTTTTTACGTATAAAGGTGAAATCTTTTGACTCCTATTTACCACTGTCATAAAGTACAATGTGTCATGAGAAAAAAATCTCAGAATGGCCTGGATAAATAAAAACATTCCAAATTTATTACCACATAAAGTGACACATGTCATATTTTAAAAAATATGCCTGGTCACGAAAGTTAATGTGACCTATGAACTGTACAACTCAATTAAAAAACAAACTGAAATCTTTTAGGTAGAGGGAAGAAAAAATATAAAGATCAAATAATATGGTTGCATAAGTGTGCCCACCTGTCACGAGGGTGTCGGGAGCCACGACTGACTCCGTTATACCCGGGGTCAGGAAGTCGCAGAGGGTGGCTGTGCGCTCTATGTCTAAAGATCATGCTGTTACTTAATGGTAGCTTTCTGTGTTTGCCTTGCAATCCAATTTGTCTCACTCAGGGACCCGTAGCTTCTTCTCCTCAGCTGTTTCTTGTCCGCCACTCCCAACCTCCTTATATTCCCCCTTCCCACTTCTCTGGTTGCCAGATATAGAGCTTCCTGCCTGGACTTCTATACTGACCCACTGGAGCTGTGTAGCTGTTGTTCCTGGTTGTCGTACCAGAGTGTTACCCTCCGGATCCCTGTTGGGCTTTTGTTGTCCGCTGTTGTCACCCACCTGGGCTTATATGTTTTGTCTGTATTGTCTGTCCTCTCCCTGGTGTTTTCCTTTAGTGTTAGTAGTGAGGACTAGTGCTCCCATCGCCCAATTCACTACTTAGGGCTCAGCTTAAGGAAAGCCAGGGTTTAGGCACGTGATCGGCATACGGGTGAAGAACCCGTCTAGGGACGTCAGGGCAGTCAGGTGCCAGCTTCAAGGTGAGTTAGGGGTCACCACCTTTCCCTCTCCCTTGGACAGGGCTTTCCCTTTTCCCTCCCTTCTCGTCACACGTCTGTGATCGGTACACCGGTCGTGATGCCAGCTTTAAACTAATACTTTGTTGAAGCACCTTTTGATTTTATTACAGCACTCAGTCTTTTTGGGTATTAGTCTATCGGCATGGCACATTTTGACTTGGCAAGATTTGCCCACTCTTCTTTGCAAAAACACTCCAAACCTGTCAGATTTCGAGGGCATCTCCTATGCACAGCCCTCTTCAGATCACCCCACAGATTTTCAATCGCATTCAGGTCTGGGCTCTGGCTGGGCCATTCCAAAACTTTAATCTTTTTCTGGTGAAGCCATTCCTTTGTTGATTTGGATGCATGCTTTGGGTCGTTCTCATGCTGAAAGATGAAGTTTCTCTTCATGTTCAGCTTTCTAGCAGAAGCCTGAAGGTTTTGTGCCAATATTAACTGGTATTTGGAACTGTTCATAATTCCCTCTATTCCCTTAACTAAGGCCCTAGTTCCAGATGAAGAAAAACAGCCCTAAAGCATGATGCTGCCACCACCATGCTTCACTGTGGCTATGGTGTTCTTTTGGTGATGTGCAGTGTTGTTTTTGTGCCAAACACATCTTTTGGAATTATGGCCAAAAAGTTCAACCTTGGTTTCATCAGACCATAACACCTTTTCCCACATGCTTTTGGGAGACTTCAGATGTGTTTTTGCAAAATGTAGCCTGGCTTGGATGTTTTTCTTCGTAAGAAAAGGCTTTCGTCTTGCCACTCTACCCCATAGCCAAGACATATGAAGAATACGGGAGATTGTTGTCACATGTACCACACAGCCAGCACATGCCAGATATTCCTGCAGCAACT
This sequence comes from Bufotes viridis, assembly GCA_033119425.1. Classification (NCBI taxonomy): domain Eukaryota; kingdom Metazoa; phylum Chordata; class Amphibia; order Anura; family Bufonidae; genus Bufotes; species Bufotes viridis. The sequence continues at coordinate 64,336,306 of CM065597.1, forward strand.
TTAATGTTGCTGTAGGCCTCTTGGTAGCCTCCCAGACCAGTTTTCTTCTCGTCTTTTCATAAATTTTGGAGGGACGTCCAGTTCTTGATAATGTCACTGTTGTGCCATATTTTCTCCACTTGATGATGACTGTCTTCACTGTGTTCCATGGTATGTAATGCCTTGGAAATTCTTTTGTACCCTTATCCTGACTGATATCTTTTAACAATGACAGGCCAACTAGAGTAGCTAAACTTTATTTGTGGTTAATCAGAGGCACTGTAAATGATGGCACGTGTATGCTGACTCCTATTTAACATGATTTTGAATGTGATTGCCTAATTCTGAACACAGCTACATCCCCAGTTATAAGAGGGTGTGCACACTTCCCTCCACCTAAAACATTTCAGTTTGTTTTTCAATTGAGTTGTACAGTTTATAGGTCACATTAAAGGTAGAAAAAGTTCTGAAATGATTTATCTTTGTCTCATTTTGTCTCGTTTTTTTTACAGCACAGAAACCTGACATTTTAACAGGGTGTGTAGACTTTTTCTATCCACTGTATGTATATATATATATATATATATATATATATATATATACACCTTCTAATCATTGCACTTCAAAATGGACTGGAAATGGACTGAACCGAGGAATTGGAATGCATATAAAATGGCTTTCTAATTTGATGTACATAAGATTTCATAACTTTCCAATATCCTTAGCATCTTCCTGAGTGAATCAGAAGATTGTAATTTACTTTTAGAAGTCCAAAATCTTTCCAGATTATGTTGTTCTCACAGAGGTTTATTTAAAAAGAAAACTCTGACACATTTTCAGTGGTTATCTGGCATGGATAGCCACACTGGATTTCAGGGGCAATGGCTTCTGCATGTCTTTTAATGTACAGTAGTATTACATAGCAACCATTCAAGGGAATGGAAAGCTAGAGACATAAACACTCTTGGCTCTTCATCTGACCTAGCTGAGGAGCTCCATCTATGATGTTCAACATATGTCTATTTAAAGGATGGGCTATCAGGGTATCAATATCAAATCAATGTGGGTCCCATTCAAGTGCTAAGGGTAAAGCTACAATACTCTACATTGCTGCTACTAAGTAGACTGATTGCAGATAGACAACTCCATGCAAACAATATAGGTGCTCACATAAACACCATGGCTCCTTCAGTGGGGAATGAGGGGCAAAGAATCGGACCTTCACCAATGTGATATTGATGACCTATCCCATCTTCTTGGAACATAGCATTAGGTGGTCCGTCCTGAATGTCCAAGCAGTGAATTGGTGAGCAAATTTCCTCTTTTTTTTCTCTCTTTTACAATTATTTTGAAAGGACTCAACTTCTCAAATGCTTCATGCTATGAACTGTTCTCTTTCTATGCCAACATACTGTAATTGATATACCCGTGCAGATATCAGTCACAGCTAAACAAGGCCTCAGTCAAAGTGGCATACTGTACCCATACTAAATCCCCACAGTTCTGCTGATCCAAATTTACAGCACTGTAAGGATCTGTTACATCTGGAAAACTGGCAGCTAAATATGAGTACAATATGCCAGTCTGACAGCTCACATAGGCACAGCTCTTGTGGTTATTCAGTGACCTGCGTAAATATCAATCATAACCACAATTTCACACTGAGATCTCAGACGGGCATATTGTATGTGTAGTTTCCTGTTCATATCTCAGATGTAACACATGGATTCCTCACAGTTCTGCTGATTTGAACCTACAGCACCATACGGATCTGTTGCACCGGGAACACGACTGTTAAATATTAGTACACTATGAACAAAAGAGGGTTCAGCTTTGTTATCATAATATGAACTTCATTGACACCAATATGAACAGGTAATTAGGCTCCTTAGAAACTTCATAGGTACATAGCATAATGAATGGGCATACTAATATATGACAGTACATTATTGTTAGGCAAAAATAACAATATTTATAATATGAAATAGATTGCTATTAGTCTTGGGCATGAATATTCTAATCACGAATTTTAATCGTGAATGTCGCAACTTCGAGAATTCAAGAATATTTAGAATATAGTGAAATGTATTCGGATTTTTGAATATTCTCCTTTTTTTTCATCAGTAGCCTCCCTTTTTGCTTGTGGGCCAATGAGAAGGCTGCAATGTCTTTGTCTGAGCTCAGCAACATCCTTAGCAACCAATAGGAAAGTTGCCTACCCCTTTAGTATATAAGAACCTCCCCAAAGCCATTTTCTACAGTTTATTACAGTTCTGAGAGAGACAGGTGTGTCATTGCTGTGCTCTGTGCTTTCCTGTGTCACATTACATTAGATGGTTAGTTAGATGGTTAGTTAGTTAGTTAGTATATATATATATATATATATATATATATATATATATATATTACAGATAGTAAGTGGGAGATAGTCAGTGTAGGTTAGATTGTGATATAGTGTAGCTGTCCAGGGTGTTAGGTAGTGTGATAGGTTCTGCTGTCCATACATATATGCTACAGACATAGTGTTGTATGTATGTATGTATGCTACATACATACATACACAGTGCTGTGATTTCAGAAGTTAACAACAATAATTAGTTCACCAATCACTAATATGTAGTAAGACCTGCTAAAATGGGAAGTTGCACGTATTGCGCAAAAATATGCACATCATTAATTGCTGATTTGCGCAATTGAGAATAGATTGAAGCACTCTATCTGCATATAAAGCTATTGTAATGTTCTGCCATGCCAACCATTTTCTCCAGTCTCAGGAAACTTCTAGGAGCTTGAAAAAAGTAGATATAGTGACCAACGCCTGTATTGCGTGCGCATTATGCGCATATTATGTTGCCGATTTTTGCAATCAAGAAAATAACTGCGAATTCACAAATATATGAAGAATATTCTACCAAATATTCGCAAAATATCACAAATTCGAATATTGCCCCTGCCACTCATAACTAATTGCTATGTCATTGAAATTATAAAAAAGTTATGCGTTATGTACATGTAGTGCATAAAAATTTGGAGGATGGTAGAAATGGGGAAAAAACAATTCCACATACTTTTATGGGTTTCATTTTTCTGGTGTTCCCTATGCAGTAAAACTGGCCATTACCTCCATTCTCCGGATCTAATTACGATTACAACAATACCACCTGCAGCTGTGATCATGACATGCAATCATAAGATGCAGCAGATTACAACACAGACTCTGGCAAATATGATTTTAAAAATTGCTCCCATTATAAATCTACTCCCATAGTCATGGTTGACAAGCCCATCAAACAGATAATTTCTCATAGGAGGCAGATGTATGGCCATTTATGTAATTCCAGAGCCATATGACATCCACATCTCCAAGTAATGCTTTAGGGCCTGCCTGGGACCTAAAAAAGGGGAAACAGCAATTCCACCTATAATAAATTAATACTGAATATGTTTGAGAGGTGACAATTTACCATAAGAGATGTGAATCTCTGGAATAGTCACCTCAGGAGCTGGTGACAGCAGGAACAGTGGATGACTTCAAAAGGCTTATATTTTTTCTTAGTACAAAATAATATTAAAGGGGTCTTCTAAGTGTTTAATAATGATGACCTATCCTCAGGATAAGTCATCAGTATATTGGTGTGGGATGGTGGGAGTCCAACTCTGGACAGCCACACCCATAAGCTGTTGGAAGAGACCATGGAGCTCCATGAGTGCCATGGCCTCTTCCTAGACTGGTGACATCATATTATCATCAATGAGTACCACCATCCTATAATCCCGCTGCCTGCTTTTTCGGCCGAGTACCGCTTGTGCTCAGGCGCAATGCTCGAGTCTCCTCCCCGCACGTTTCTTGGCTGCTATGCAGCCAATAAACGTGCAGGGAGGTACTGGCACGCACTGTAATGCTGTTGCCATGTTGGCTACTGGCATTACAGTGATTGACTGACCGAAACACGTCATCGGGTGCTATATAGCACCCGATGGCGTGTTTTCGGCTCAGTCTTAGTCAGGGAGACCTGAGCATAGGAAGGGACAGACAGTGTAGGGAGTGGTATTGGAAGATATTTATTACAAAAACATTTCAGAGACCCAAAAGTCCTTTTAAGGCCTATTGTGTGTGACAGCAGCAATATATGTTTGTAGAGCAACCTGCGCTAAATTGCTCAGTCTTAGGGAGAGCTGTGCATAGGAAGGGACAAACAGTGTAGGGAGTGTTATTGGAAGATTTTTATAAGAAAAACTTTTCACAGAACCCAAAAGTCCTTTTATCCGCGCCATATCTCCTGTTTAAAGTGTGCGCATCCCTAAAATATCAGTGACATACAGTGTACTTTTTCTATAGATGGTGTCTGCTGCGGACAGTTAAATTATCCGCGCCATATCTCCTGTGTAAAGTGTGTGCGTCCCTAAAATATCAGTGACATCCAGTGTACTTTTTCCATAGACGGTGTCCGCTGCGGACAGTTAAATTATCCATGCCACATCTCCTTTGTAAAGTGTGTGCATCCCTAAAATATCAGTGACATCCAGTGTACTTTTTCAATAGACGTGTCCACTTCGGAGAGTGACATTACCAGTGGTACGTCTAAAGTGTAACATGTGCGTTTAAAAAATGTATATATGACATACAGTGTACTTTTTCAATAAACGGTGTCCGCTTCTGAGAGTGACATTACCAGGGCAATATCTAAAGTGTAACGTGTGCGTAATTTTTTTTTATTTGAGACATACAGTGTACTTTTTCCATAGACGCTGTAAATAGTGACATTACCTGTGGTACCTCTCCAATATTTTGTTTCCTCATCCCAAATATCTGTGACATTACCTGTAATTTTTTTGTAAGCCGCTGGTGACAGCATTGACATTATCTGAGGGATATCTCCTGTGTGATGTTTCCACATCCCAAATACCTTTTTAAAAATTTTTTCACATACACTTCCAAATCCTACGCTACTGTACGTGTGACCTACTTTCAAGCATATATAACATTTAAAATGAAGAAGGCGAGCAGTAAAGGACGGGGAAGTGGCCCTAACGCTGATGGTGCACGCAGAGGCCGTGGCCCTGGACACATTGAAACTGTGCCTGCTGCCAGAGCACAAGAAAAAAAAATCATCCACGATACCTAGCTTCATGTCCCAGTTTGCAGAGAGTTGCAGGACACCACTCTTAAAGTCAGACCAGTGCGACCAGGTGGTCGGTTGGATTGCAGCAGATAATGCTTCCAATCGGTTAAGCACCACCCTGTCTAATACCAAGTCCAGTCTCAGTAGCTAAGGCCCTCATATAAATTTTTACAGGGTCAGCTGACCTGCAAATCCCTCACATATAATTTTTTACAGGGTCAGCTTACCTGCAGGCCCTTGCCTACAATCTTTTACATGGTCAGCTCACCTGCAGTCCCTCGCAAATAATGTTTTACAGGGTCAGCTAACCTGCAGGCCCTCGCATATAATTTTTTAAAGGGTCAGTTCACCTACAAGCCCTTGTATATAATGTTTTAGAGGGTCAGCTCACCAGCAGGCCCTCACCTACAATCTTTTACAGGGTCAGCTCACCTGCAGGCCCTCGCATATAATGTTTTACAGGGTCTGCTCACCTGCAGGCCCTCGCATATAATGTTTTACAGGGTCAGATCACCTGCAGGCCGTTGCCTACAATCTTTTACAGGGTCAGCTCACCTGCAGTCCCTCGCATATAATGTTTTACAGGGTCAGCTCACATGCAGGCTCTCCCATATAATGTTTTACAGGATCATCTCACCTGAAGGCCCTCACCTACAATGTTTTACAGGGTCAGCTCACCTGCAGGCCCTCGCATATAATGTTTTACAGGGTCAGATCACCTGCAGGCCCTCACCTACAACCTTTTACAGGATCAGCTGACCTGCAGGCCCTCACCTACAATCTTTTACAGGGTCAGCTCACCTGCAGGCCCTCGCATATAATCTTTTATAGGGTCAGCTCAGCAGCAGGCCCTCAACTATAATTTTTTCGATGGTCAGCTCAGCAGCAGACCCTCACCCCTAATGTTTTAGAGGGTCAGCTCAGCAACAGGCCCTCGCCCCTAATGTTTTAGATGGTCAGTTCAGCAGGCCCTTGCTCCAAATGTTATCATAATTTTTCAAGGGTGTGTATGATGCCCTCCTTTATGAGGCACTCGCATATAATGTTTTAGAGAGTCAGGCACTGGCATATAATGTTTTAGAGCACCAGCTGAAAAGCATGCACTCGCATATAATGTTTTAGAGCGTCAGCTCAGGAGCAGGTCCTCGCCCCTAATGTTTTAGAGGGTCACCAGCAGGCCACCAATCATAATTTTTCAAGGGTGTGTATGATGCCCTCCTTTATGTGTAATAAAGGGTGTATTGGAGTGCTGGTCCCTTGTAACTTTTGGCATCCCTTTCACTTAGTGCATAGGCTTTATGAGTGTAGGAGTCCCACTACATGAACAATTGTACCACAATGTTAATCAGGCCCTCCTTTATGTGATATACAGGTTGTATCGGAGTGCCTCTTGCTTGTAATTTTTGGCAGTACTTGCACTTTATATACAAGTGAATATACAGGAAAGAATGTTTACTAACAATTTTTCCTCTAAAATTGATTTTATCTTTGGTTTTGTGCATATTATTGTCAGTCTGTAAAAGTAGCGTACTACTCGGACAACATCATTTCCAGCAGCGACCTGGGAGTCCAAGATGCATCCAGACATCCCCCCATGCTGTTCCCGAACCATTTCGGTGGTGTTTCCATCATTTTCTGAACTTTTTCTTTGAACCGGGCACCCTCTGCTCTTCAGAGCAGCATTGACTTCCATCCCGATGTGTTCTGCCCTAGCACCAGAGCACTTTCTTGCTCAATCAACACTAGTGGTAATCTACAGCAAATATTGTTTGGGCTCTGGAACAGAGGCGTAACTACCATAGCAGCAGACCATGCGACAGCTATAGGACCCAGATCATGAGGGGGCCAAGTCTTTGTATTATCTTCTCTTCTATTGGGGGTGAAAACTTGGTCAAGAATCTAACTTCTAAAGGAACAACATTTAGCAAATGAGTCAGTGGAAAAATGGGCCAAGGGTTATTGAAAAGGGTTTAGGCAGAAAACCTTCTGTCCTGTGTTGGGGGCCTGGTTTGATCCTTGCTATGGGGCCCTTACTTCTCTATATATACGCCACTGCTCTGGAACATGTGTATATGTAGTAGTGACGCAACATCTATTTGCATATTATCTTTAAAAAGGTTATTACCATTAAAGCTCAGGTGTTTGCACTGTAGATCTTTCTTCAAATTCACAAACAGGAAGTTATCACTTTTGGCCTTGTTATAGACTTAGCAGAGCTGCATCACAGTTAGTTCACCTTACTCTTGCCACTCACTTTTTCCCATTATTAGTAAAGTCCTATGTTCATGCATCTGTCACAGCAGGGAGAGACTACCTGATTGATTCAGCGTCAAGGCTGCTACAATCAAATTACTTTATAAGCTTCTCTCTAAAGATACATAAGCTTTTAACTTACATTTCCTTATTTTAGTAAACTATTCAAGCTATTTTAGCTGTCTACCTACCAAGCTATTCATAAGTCCCTCACAATGTCTATTTGCTTCAATATCTGACAACTATAGAGAAATAAAAGTACTATAATAATGAAAGTATCCTCCTATTTTACATATATTGAAATAAATAGGGTGCGTTTGTTAGGTAAATAAACCTAGACCACTAATTTGTTTTAAATTCTGGATTATAATCTTGAAGTTACTCACTAAAGTATATATTCTAAGATAATTTTAAATGGATGAATGAAAGTATACATCAAGAAAAACACTATAGGGTTCATCTACTGGCTTCCAAATTGATGCATCCACTGCGTTTTAGACGCCAGTCTTAATAAAGCCATAAACTGGCGGTGGATCAGCCGAAGTTATAAAGACGTGTCAGCTTCTTCATAACTTCGGCGCATCCAGCGCCAGTTCTAAAGACAGCATTTAGACCTTTTTCTATGCCTAAAACAGGAGTATAAAATAGAGAATGAGATGGGCCTGCTGTCCCCGTCCCCTTTCCCACCCACGCTGTGCCCACAATTTCAGAACTGGTGTGAGCGGGAAGAAGTCGCAGATAGCGGTACAACTAACCGTTGCGCCACTATTTGCACCTGAAATACAACTAATTTAGGCGTATTTCAGCATAGTAAATGATCCCCTTAGTGGTGTTTATTTTCTTCTAGACTACAATTTTACGTGTTGTTTGCCCTTATATTCATTTGCAAGAATGATATCTGATGTCTGTGTTTTACAAAACCATTTTTAGAATTCCATCATAAGTGCTCTTTCGTATCACTTAATACATTGTAATAACTGTTTTTCAATGTTGCTTTATCTGGTGTGCATAATAATATTGACTCTCCATTTTCATTACCTTTTTCTGACATAACTCTTCAACATAATGTGTGAAAAATACACATCTCTGCAGTAAATTTACCATTTTGAATGGCTAGTGCTTGTCACTTTTTTTTTTTACAAATTCAATTTTCAAACACTGACAAAATTAGCAGGCAATTGAATTATCAGCATAGAAGTTATCACTTCTTGTCTGTAAAACATGAAGGAATGGGAATGTTAAATCAAAACCACAACTGCAGTGCATTGTTTGTTTCCATGGCAAAGCAAAGGGTTAATTAGTTTCTACAGCGAAGAGTCTTGAATACGGTGAAAAACAACCATGGAAACCTTGTTCTCTTCTTGAAAGGAACTCAGGTAATGAGAAATGTTCAACCCATTTAATGTGTCCACCATTTTACTGCATTGCCATTGAAGCATCAAAATGGTACAATAGAAAAAAAAAAAGGAGTAGGAATTGCTGAGATAGAGATTCCTTCCGCACATCTTCTATATTGATTTTCAATAAAACAATGTGTAGGCTGCCCTAAAGGAGTCAAGAGGGTCAATAGGATTTCGAGCGCTTTTATCTATTTCTGAAGGACAAATATCATTTTGGATTTGTTTAAGATTTTATGGTGAATAATTGATGAATTAATTGGTCACAGTAGGTGATATATCAGTGTACTAGTAATCCTCTTGTAGTCTACAATTATTGCTGAAAAGTGTATATTTACTGTGTGACATAATAATAACAATACCCAATACTGTGTATTTTAAAGGGAACCTGTCACCAGTATACATTTTCCCATAACCACCTGGAGTACCTCACAGCCCTGGTCGTCATGTCACCAATGATGCTTTTGTGCAGTTCATCCGATGGATAACTTTGCTTCAAAACCACTTTATTCCCTCCTCGTGCCATATACAAATGGTCCGATTGAAGTCAAGGGGGCAGAAGCTTGCTGTGTCTTCATCCTGCCTCTTCACTCATACGCCAGATGCAATTCTCCAAAGACCTCTGATGTATCCTAGCTTGGAGATGTCCACCAAGAGTGAAGAGGCAGGATGAGGGCATAGCAAGCTTAACTTCGAGTGTCAAGATTGGTGCCCCTTGACCTCAAATGGACCATTTGCATACGGCTCAGGGAGGAAAGTGATTTTGCAGCAAAGTTATCCATCAGATGAACTGCATGAAAACATAATTGGGGGCATGATACCTAGAGCTGTGAGGTACTGCAAGGGAATGAGGGAGCATTATTGTGACAAGTGCCCTTTATGAGCTAATGGGGAAAAATATATTTTGTCAATCATTCCTTTTCGGTGGCTTTGACCAGAAAAAAAAACAACTAAAATTTCCATTCTTATTGAGGGAGTAGCCGCCTAAAGACTTTAGACCACATTTATTAAGACCGGCGATTTAGACACCAGTCTTAATAACCCATATACCTGGCAGTGGATCTGCCAGTGTTATGAAGAGACCTCTACATAATTTTGGTGGATCCTCCGCCATTTCTAAATGTAAGACAGATTCTTCTATGCCTAAAACAGCCATTGAAAATGTCAAATGAAACTCACAGCATCATAACTTTCTATGATGAGGTGAGTTCAGGTCAGTAGATTCAGGGCCTGCCAGAAATCTCATCCATAGTAGGGAATAATTTATTATTATTATTTAATATTCTGGTTTGACACTGGCCTGAGGTCTATTTCTTTACCAGATCTACAATACTCTGCTGTGCGTAGGAGGTTTTTTCATCCGAAGTAGGGATGAGGATTAGACTAGAAGTTTAGTTGAGGAAGGAAAGGATGACCTAATTTTCACTTTCTCTTCTCTCTACGGTGTACATCTCTGTAGATAGTATTCCAAACTTGCTTATGGCAAAGTAATCAAATTCTCTAAAAATCATAAAGTACATCAGTATTTATACTTGCAAATATACTTTTTTTTAGTACTTCAGTAGTGATTAGTGACCTTATTCGACACATTTTCTACTACTACAGCTATAGTTTGGTAGTATTATTTGTTATTGGCCTAAAACAAACATTATTCCATTACACTATGTAAAAAGATACATTATTTATATAAATCAGTTAATAAAAATGTCAGAATATACTGTCTTTAGAAGTAGTGATTCACTAGATGGGACAACTATTAGGCTACTTTAATGTGGCAGTTTTTTGGTGGATCCAGGAGTAGGTCCAAAACACAAAAGGGGTGCCAAACTTTCTATTATACATTTTCAATGTGCATGTTCAACTTCTGGTTTTGACCGTCAAAGCTGATGCAAAATGCTGACCAAATACTGCCATGTAGAAGTGGTTAAAAGAAATTATATCACTTTATGACAACTTTATCTTTTCTCTGGAATTCAGCTCAGGATAGAAGAAAAACACTCCCAACGGAAATCTCAGGGCATGCTTATCTTCTCCTCTAAGCTTTGCCCTCAGGATAGGTTATCATCAATAGCAGGCCGGTTGAGTCCAACACAGGGCACCCCACTGATCAGCTGTTTCCAGCAGCTGCTGATTCTGAACATAGAACAGTAGATGTGGCTGTTTCAGCATACTGTTTTGTTTCTGATAGGTGCTGAAAAAAGCTGCTTGGTGGGTGTGAGACCCTGATTGATATGATATGATGACCAATTATTCTCAGGATATCTACCGACTGGAAAACCCCTTTAGGAAGGAATGGGAGACTTCAGAATAGACATATGCATGCAGTCTTTGTTTTTTGTAATGGTGTTGTTGTAAAAGTAGGGCTCAAACATTTATAATTGTTGCATGTTCATGCTAATGTATAGTCTAAAGACTATCAAAAGACACCGACTGTTATCTACTATCGAATTTTCCGTCTGCAAAAATCTATTGAAACCTTTAAATTACTGAAAGCTGTTGCCTTCCACTCCATTAGGTGCTGTAGTAACAACTGGAACCATATAGTTACATCATCTGATGTAGCCAGCAGCTATGGTGTGGAATAACTGGTTATAACACAGGATGATTGTGACATGTCTTTGACAGTTGCAAGCTGAAGAGAAAATTATTTTTCTAACTTTTTTAAAAGGCAACACAACACCAAAAATACCACACATATTTTAATATTGAACATATTTTTATTTTTATTTATAGCAACATGACAATATATAAATACATCACATTTAAAAATCAGCAAAATGTTGATTGTATGAAGCAGCACAAAGAATCCCCCATCTACCCACGGTAAAAAGGGCCATACAATATATATAGCAGTGCATATCCTAAAATAAAGTCACACTGTTTCCAGGGCCCATGTAGTTGCACTTAGATTAAGGTATGGCAAGATACAATTCCCTACGTAGTAAAACACCTCAACTGAGGAAGAGAGTAAAGTGCCAAACAAGCCTATCGAGTAAATACAAAGAGAAACAACTCGGTGCATACCGTGAGAGGTAGATGACCAGTGACCCCGACGTACGTTTCGCCTGAGCTTCTTCCTGGGGGCGTGACCTTTCAAAAGGCTCAAATGTCAATGATTAGTAAACAGAAAATCATTTCCAGGATGAAAGGTCAAGTCACATAATACAGTCCATGAAAGAACAGTGGATTTATATTTTAATCCAAGGTTAATTGAATATGTTGTACCGTGTAGTTGGTGTACTTGTTCAAGTTTACTTCATGGACTCTGAGATTTCATACTTAAAGAGTAACTAAACTTTTAATTAAGTTTTCTGTAAAATGTTCAAAGTGCCCTAATAATACTTATTGTATTATACTTTATTAATGGATTTTAATGTTTAATAGAGTTTTCCCTCCCTAAAGTGCAGATTTCTCTGTGTGCTTTAAATTCACTTTTCTGCACACCACTGACTTATCAGTGGTGTACGGACTCTACACTTTATGAATGGGACCAAAGAGTATGGACAGGAGCACACATTGCTGCTCCTGCCTGTGCCCCCTGAGGTTTTAGTAAATGCTGGCATAGCACATGGGTACCCTGTAACCATTTACTATGCCAGGATTAGCTGAGTGGAGCGGGGTCCTGCCTGTGCCTGCTTCACTAAATGAGGAGCTGACATGCAGGACTCTTAGCTTAGCGAAGCAGGCACAGGCAGGAGCCGCTCTGCTCAGCTAATTTTGGCATAGCACATTGTTACAGGGTACCCATATGCTATGCCAGCATTTAGTAAACCTCAAGGGGCACAAAAAGGAGCAGCAATGTGTGCTCCTGCCCGTACATACTCCTTACACTGATGAGAAGTCAGCGGTATGCAGAAAAGTGAATTTAAAGTGCACAGGAAAAGGTACGCTTTAGGGAGGAAAAACTCTATTTAAAATCTATTAATAAAGTATATTACAAAAAGTACTATTAGGGCATTTAGGACATTTTACAAAAAACTTAATTAAAGGTTTAGTTACTCTTTAAGAAAAATAAAAAGAGAATCCATAATCCAGCTTTATGATCATGTCATGTGGCCAATTCAGTTTCCAGTTGTGGTTGAGAATTAGATCCTGTGGCGTTTAGAAATGTCAGCTTTTTACAATCATGCATTTGTGAGAGAGCAGCCTCTATTCGCACAGAGGTGACTTGTTGAATCAGACATTCTACACTTACAGTTTACACATCAGACACCCAGGAGTTAATCAAGTAGCTTTTAATCTGGAGATTGTATTACAAGATGTGCAGGGAATCCAGATGGTAAAAGAATTATGCTAACAATATCTCCTTGCTAAGAAGATGGAGATTCTCCTCAGAAAGCTGAGCACACACTAACAGCAATGCATGACTGGGAAAACAGGAAGTGGCTAGGCCGAACTAACTAGAAGCTGAAACAGAGGGGGGAGTAGAAGGGAGGAGCATACCAATACACAATGCAAGATACTGAAACAGAACAGATCTATTTTGACTATTTTCAGCAGCGCTGTACGGTATTATTCCCATCAGTGGATGCTGATGGCCATCTTTTCTCACCATATTAGGTACTGAGAAATTTGGATTAATGAACCTATACCAATATTCAAGGTGAAACTGAAAGAATAAGAAAGTTCCAGAATTATCACAGGAAATGGGAAGAACCAAACATAACATCATGTTAACTACTAAGAAAATACATAAAATATTAGTCACTGGTTTAAGAACGCAAGCCTAAAGTTGGCTATACATATAAAAGAACTATTGGCTGAAGGCTCATTTTATTTGATTGAGGTCTCTAAATTATCGATGCTTATTTTAATAAGAATCAAATGTGTCACTACCAGATACCTATGGTAATGATCTTCTATAGGAATAAAGGATCATACATGTTGAAATACAATATGTCCAAAGCCACTTTCCCCCAACATCTGTTATGGTGTGTAGGACTGTAGGAGGCCACCAAAATCCTGACTTTTTTCTTATGTTTATGGCTTAAGAGGTTCTTTAACAGCATAGGGCTTAAAGGGGTTAATCAATATTGCAGTTTTCACAGCAAGATGAGAAAAAGCTACAGCCACATCTGTTTCAGCAAGAACAGACACAGGGCTCCAGCACTGAGATGTGACAACCAATCTCGCAATCTATACTCTAGTTAGGAATCTTGAGTTAACAGAATTCTGATAAAATAGAAGTGGGTGCTAAATTTTGGACACCCTCTATTATCCAGAGTAGGGAACCACTACAAAACGAGTTTCTTGTGGATTGCCATACTCGTGATGGACAGCCAATTAATTTTAATGGGAACTGAATAATCTCACATGTTCCCTTGTAGTTGAGGTGCAGGGGAAATTAACTGTTGCTGTTTGGTTCTCGTTCAGATTACAGCTGATTACTGATGATTAGAGATGGCCCGAACTATATATATTCGATGTTCGCGTTCGCCCCTATACTTTATCATTGAGCAAACTTTGACCCTGTGCCTCACAGTCAGCAGACACATTCCAGCCAATCAGCATACCCTCTCTCCCAGACCCTCCCACCTCCTATCTAAATGCAAGGACAGTATCCATCTTAGATTCCTTCTGAAGCTGCAGTGTTAGTAATTGTAAATCGCAATGTGATTAATATAACCTGTATTATTCGCATTGCGATTACAACTTAGAGCTGAGTTCCTAATGGTTGTATTGCTAGAATATAACGAAGATAACGAATATAGCACTATATTCGCAATCTTCATTATATTCTAGCAATAAAACAACCATTAGGAAGTCAGATCTAAGTTTAATTCGCAATGCGATTAATATAACCTGCATTAATCGCATTGCGAATTCAACTTACAGCTGAGTTCCTAATGGTTGTTGTATTACTAGAATATACGTTATATTCTAGCAATACAACCATTAGGAACTCTGCTCTAAGTTGTAATCGCAATGCGAATAATACTTACAATTATTAATCGCTTTGCGAATCCATTTGATGCCTCTATTTGATTGTATATGACGGTTGACTATGACTACCACCAATGTTCTGCTGCCTCCAAAGCAAGATATTTGAACCCTCCAGGGGCCATTTGGGCGTTTTTGATAGAAAACGCATCAAAAACGCATCTGCGTTTTTATAATTTTTTCATTTTTTATTTTCTTTTTTTGTGTATTTTGCCACATTTGTTTGCATATTTACATTTGGCATAGGCACATATGGTAGTCTAGATCATCTGTCTATACCAAAACCTAGGATCATTGTTTGACAGCATATTTTCTAAGCCATGTAGCTGAATATAGATTTGGGAAGACTAATGATCTAGACCTGTGTTTCCCAACCAGTGTGCCTTCAGCTGTTATGAAACTACAACTCCCAGCATGCCTGCACAGCCAAAGGCTGTCCGGGCATGCTGGGAGTTGTAGTTTTGCAAAAGCTGGAGGCACACTGGTTGGGAAACACTGAATTCTAGACTACCATATTTGCCTATACCAAATGTAAAAATGCAACCAAATGTGGCAAAATACACAAAAAAATAAAATAAAAAAATGATAAAAACGCAGATGCGTTTTTGATGCGTTTTCTATCAAAAATGCCCAAATGGCCCCTGAGGGGTTCAGATATCTTGCCTGGGAGGCAGCAGAACGTTTGTGGTAGTCATAGTCAACCGTCATATACAATCAAATAGAGGCATCAAATGGATTCGCAAAGCGATTAATAATTGTAAGTATTAAGCAAATACCTTTGCTGTATTTGTGGGAGGGGAGGCTGATTACAAGGCTAGTTATATACACCTGTGGGCCCAGGCTGGCTGGTTACTCGGCTATTTATAGGCACCTGTGGGCCCAGGCTGACGTCGATTCAGTTGATTTCACCCACCCACCCATACCATCTTACAGTCACTTCATATTAGGGTGGCCCCCTTTAGGCTGCCCTACCGCAGCAGTTATGGCACAATTCTACTGCTTGTTGTAGATAGGGTTAGATAGGTTAGGTAGACCTTTTCTGATAGCCGATCCGACCACAAGTATTATTCGCATTGCGATTACAACTCAGAGCTAAGTTCCTAATTGTTGTATTGCTACAATATAACGTATATTCTAGCAATACAACAACCATTAGGAACTCGGCTCTAAGTTGAATTCGCAATGCGATTAATGCAGGTTATATTAATTGCATTGCGAATTAAAGTTAGATCTGAGTTCCTAATGGTTGTTGTATTGCTAGAATATAACGAAGATTGAGAATATAGCGCTAAATTCTCAATCTTCGTTATATTCTAGCAATACAACCATTAGGAACCCAGCTCTAAGTTGAATTTGCAATGCAATTAGTGCAGGTTATATTAATCGCATTGCGAATTCAACTTACCACACTCTGCGTCAACTACGCAATTTTCCATGGGAGTTTTGCCTTGGATCCCCCTCCGGCATGCCACAATCCAGGTGTTAGTCCCCTTTAAACAACTTTTCCATCACTATTGTGGCCAGAAAGAGTCCCTGTGGGTTTTAAAATTCGCCTGTCTATTGAAGTCTATGGAGGTTCACCCTGTTCGCATGTTCGCGAACATTTGCGGAAGTTCGCGTATGCCGTTCGCAAAGAGAAAATTTTATGTTCGCGACATCACTACGGATGATCAGTGCAAGACATAAAACTGCAGACACAATTTGTCTGTTTCATAAGGGCTTGGTCAAGCATACATGTGTTCTGAGTAAGAAGAGTGAGTTAGGCCACTGCCAGACACCTCTGACAGCAGTTTATCTACTTTGAGAATGAAGGATCTGGTATGTTGACATTCCACGTACTCACTCCTTTTTTCCCCTCTATATTTTCTACCAGACAAGTCAAGACAAACCCATACAAAGTATATAGCCAGCTATTCCCATGAAAATCGGCCAGTTAGCCTGATGTTTTCTCTAATGTATATGGCCACCTTTATAGTCAGTCTCTTTACTGTATCCATTTCAGCTTTTTTTTACTCCTTAGGCCCCTTTCACACGGGCGAGAATTTCGGAATGCGTGACTTGAACGCATTGCACCCGCACTGAATCTGGACCCGTTCACTTCAATGGGGCTGTGTACATGAGTGGTGATTTTCACGCATCACTTGTGTGTTGCTTGAAAATCTCAGCATGTTCTATATTCAGCATTTTTCACGCAGCGCAGGCCCCATAGAAATGAATGGGCTGCGTTAAAATTGCATAGCATCTGCAAGAAAGTGCGGATGCAATGCGATTTTCATGCATGGTTACATGAAGAAGATGTAAGTAAGTTGATTAAAGTCAATTTACTGTATTATTTTCCCTTATAACATGGTAGTAAGGGAAAATAATAGCATTCTTAATACAGAATGCTTCCTAAAATATGGCTTAAGGGGTTAAAAAATAAAAATAAATAATGAACTCACCTCATTCACTTGATCGCGCATCCGGGCATCATCTTCTTTCTTCTCCTTTCAGGACCTGCAAAAGGACCTTTGGTGACGTAATCGTGCTCACCACGTGGTGATCGCGGTGACGTCGGTGCAGGTGCTGCTGAATGAAGATAGATCCTTCTATCTTCAATCAACAGGACCTTCAATCAACAGGACCTGCGCTGACGTCACCGCGCTCACCATGTGGTGAGCGCAATTATGTCACCAAAAGTCCTTTAGCAGATCCTAAAAGGAGAAGAAAGAAGATGATGCCCGCCTGCGCGATCAAGTGGATGAGGTGAGTTAATTTTTTTTATTTTTTAACCTCTCAAGCCACATTTTAGGAAGCATTCTGTATTAAGAATACTATTATTTTCCCTTATAAACATGTTATAAGGGAAAATAATAAAATATACAGAATTCCAAACCCAAACCCGAGCTTCTGTGAAGAAGTCCAGGTTCGGGTCTGGGTACCAAACATTCAGATTTTTCACATGTGCGTGCAAAACGCAATAAAACGCATTGCACTCGCATGGAAAAATTGCTCAATTTCCCGCCACGCACCCACATCCTATCCGGCCTTCCCACGCGACACCCGTGTGGAAGAGGCCTTAGTGTCCAGCCTGTGTTGGGCCTTACTGATCAAACGATTTTTTTTTTTTCATTTTCTTCATCATCACACTCCAAGATCGATAAAGTTTTTTATTTTTCCATCGATGTAGCCATATTGGGGCTTGTTTTTTGCAGGACAAGTTGTAGTTTTTACAATTTAAATTTTGCGGTGTTCATATTTTGGAATAAATAACATAACTTTATTCTCTAGGTCAGTACAATTACAGCTATACCAAATGCAGATATATATATATATTTTTTTTTTTTTATGTAGTATTAGTAGAAGAATAAACGGGGGCACCCACCATGGCACCGTTTCGTGCGTGTGCGCCTCTTCTGGCCTGTTTATCGCTAAGAAGGACTGGTTTATGCCATCCATGGTCACATGGTCACTGTATACTGTGGAGTTGAGTAGTGCCGCAACCCCATCTCTTATACTTATATATATATATTTTTGTACATTTTATGTTTTTTATATGTTTTTGAATCACCACCACATCCCATCCAAAGACCCTGTTTGAGGGCTTGATTTTTGTGGGATGACTTTTAGATTTCATTGGTATCATTTTGATCCCTTTTTATTAAATTTTTTTTGTAGCAACTAAGCAAATGGAGCAATTCTGTTTTATTTGTTTTATTTATTTATATTTTACGGAGATTAATATATACCCATGGCTATACCAAACATGGGGGGGGATTAGATTTTTTTCATTTTTCTATTGACAACGTTTTTTCAATGGAAAAAAAGCATTTTTTTGGAATTTGTTTTATTTAATAAATGTTTTTTATTTTTTTAACTATTTAATAGTACCACAAGGGAACTATAATAGGAAATCTTTTGATTACTTCTAAAATACATTGCACTATTCCTATTGTGCAATGCATTTTAATGTCATTGCTATACTGGCATTAACCAGCAAGCTACGCCAGAGATGCGCATCCTGCTGGGAAACACTGGAGGCAGGCATGCGGCCTAAACTAGGCCCTAACCTGCCTTCACTGGCATCGGCACATTGTAATATGATTTGCGGGGTATTGATGGGATACAACGGGAGTCCGCTCCCTCTGTAGGGCGCCAATACCTACAGCATGTAATGGATTATATAGCCTGGATCGGCGCTGCTGCCGGTACCAGCTGTTAGAGCAGGAGTATGACAACAATTAGACTGAGCCATGAAAAAGTTGTGGCCTATCCTTAGGCCCCTTAGTGACTGCTGTAAAAAGGCATATATGTTTGCCCAACATGTTTAGCCTTATTACTGAAAGAATGGGTAGGGTTAAAAAAATCAAGCAAGCTTTGTGTTCTGGATTTTCCATCTATTTATTATGTAAAGACCTACATTAAAAGTATATCATCCTGTAGACATCCAGAAGATGGCTGTATCATCAGTAAATGTGATGGTATTATATGCCATTATCTTGCTTCTTTGATTTCTTTCTATCCCTCCCCTCTTTTGACTTCTATACGAACACTAAAAAAAAAAAAATCCATATCCTCCGATTTCATGCTAGAGAAAACTCTTTTAATAAGACTACACATAAAGCTGATTAAGGCTTTTTGCAGTTCATCAGTTAGCTTAGACCGAGGTTGTTTGATGTAAACACTGACAGCTCAATTCCTTTTAATGAATTTATGGCACAGATATGAATAGGATTAACTAATAGGCTATTGACCTTAATTCTCATTTTTTTCCAATACTTTTATGGGCTTGCTAAATGCCTTATGGGTAGATTTTCACTCAGTGATGTTTATTCGTAACTTAAGTGGGAATATTTGATAGATATTCGAAAGAGGAGAGACACATGGACCAAAATAATTATAATTTTGTGGGCTATTATACAAGATGCCTGTATGCCTTGATTTGAAACTTGTGTTAGTATTACTTCTGAGCCTATAGTTTCAGATTTATTACAAAAATAATAGCACATACATTTAACTATTTTTTATTTCGTTTTTTTTTTTGTTTTATTTTGTTTTATTTATTTTTTGCCAACCAATGCACTGTGCATAGTACTTGATGTTGCTTGTGGCATGCAATTACTCTCACTCATATGCTTTTCTTTGAAATTACGGATTTTGCAGGATAAAAGTTCATTGCCACTAGCCATAAAAGCCACATAATAATGATTTACATTCACCTGGTTCATATGCATCAATCAATTTTTTGACTTATAAAGCTGTTCTCATATTGCTTCTGCTGCTGCTGGTTACAAGATTTAAATGTACTTGGATGCTAAAAATAGTCTACATGACAGTTGACAGACGAAATAAAGACATGTACTTCAAGAAGAAGAAGAATTTTTATTTGTGGTTACAAGTTAGGGTACCTTCACACTAGCTTTTTTCTTTTCCGGCATAGAGTTCCATCGTCGGGGCTCTATGCCGGAAAAAAACTGATCGGTATTATCCCCATGCATTCTGAATGGAGAGAAATCTGTTCAGTATGCATCAGGATGTCTTCAGTTCAGTGTGTAAACGTTTTTTAGACGGAGAAAGAATGCTGCGGTATTATCTCCGTCTAAAATTCCGGAACACATGACGGAATGCCGGCATTAATTCCTATTGACTTGCATTAGTGCCACATCCGGCATTACAAATACTGCAATGACGGATCCGTCCTTCCGGTCTGCACATGCGCAGACCTTTAAAACTGTGAAAAAAAATCAAGACGGATCCGTCTCTCCATTTGAAAACGGAGAGATGGATCCGCACTTGCAATACATTTGTGAGATGGATCTGCATTCGGATCTGTCTCCAAATGCTTTCAGTTGTCCTGTGGTATGGCGGATCCGGCGGGTAGTTCCGGCGACGGAACTACCTGCCAGATCCTCACACCGCAAGTGTGAAAGTAGCCTTAAATGGGAATTTATCTTGCTTGTTTTTAGGTCATTTGCTTTCATTTGTTTTTCTCAAAAGAACAATGGACCCAGAAAATCCGATGTAGCATGCTTTGAATTGATTTATTTTTATATTTTCTTAGAATAGAGTGCATGGTTGATATTTTTACATATGGGTTTATTAAACGTTGAATCAGTATTGCACTTCATAGGGTATGACAACAGCAACTATGTTAGCCCCTAAGCTTCGCAATAAAGAAAACATAGAATTCAAAGGTTAATTTATTAAATTATAGAAGGGCTGTATGGTAAGGAGGCCTGGAAGATGTAAAATTACCCTCATACTCACTTCCCTGCCATATTCTTAGATCCCAGTTTAGGATTACATTATTAGCAATTACATTATATAAGTTAGGGACATATTATATAAGGTAGGAGGGACACACCAACTCTTTCCCAGAAAGAGTGACAAAAATGTAAGAGGGTTGTTGGGCATGAATAAATCCAGGACCATCTCAATAATTTTTTGCAGATCTCCCAATTAATTGACCACCAATTTGTTGTGACACCTCAGATAGTTAATGGGCACTTTTGTGAGCATTTTTTATTTTTTTTTGCATCTTGCTTCTCTAGGGTTGTAAATGATTTATCCAGTTTGTTATTTGTTTAAATTTTCAACAGTCTGTATTCTACAGTGTCCAGTTTGACTGTATCTGCCAACTGTTGCTGCTCCTTCTCAGTGAAACCCATCAGAGAGCTTCTTGATCCGCAGCCCTTATCTATACTATCATTACAGCTTATAAACACTTATTTAAGCTAAATTCTTAGAATTTAGTATCAGTTTGATAAGGGCTACAGTTTGAAGTGTCATAGCAGCTAACTGACGGATTCACTGCGGAGGAAAAGCAAAGGTCTGCAGATGCATGTGAAACTGGACACTTAGTTTCACCAAAACAGCAACCACAATAATGTAATATGTGTGTTTCGACACAGATCACCAAAGAAATAGTTAAATAAATAGCAAAGCCACACATATATTGTAATAATCGCATTCTTTATTTCACCAAAGCCAATAATTAAATAGACAACACATGTATAACATTTGTTAGCAGCTTAACAGACAAAGTGCCTCGCTTCTTCAGGGGCCCCCTGAAGAAGCGAGGCGAAACGCGCGTTGGGTTGATGGTCCTCTCCTCCATCTCCTCTCCCCTGGCGTTATATCGGTACTAGGACCGTGGGCAGTCTGTTGGTATGTATTACAAGCAGGCGTAGGCATATGCTGGCAAAGCATGTATTAGACATATGGCACCATGCCTGATACTTTAGGCAGGGATTGATACCTTTTAGGGAGCCCTGCAAACAAGTTGTTTGGTCCAATCAATAGCACTATTTGTACTATTATTGTAAGTTTGGTTAGTGAGGGAATACAGCCTTAACTATCTCTAGTGTATATTTGGTATGTGCTAGCCGGGTGGGGAGGGGTGTTGAGAGATTATTGTGTTCTTGCCATAGCACTTTGTCTGTTAAGCTGCTAACAAATTTTATACATGTGTTGTCTATTTAATTATTGGCTTTGGTGAAATAAAGAATGCGATTATTACATTATATGTGTGGCTTTGCTATTTATTTAGCTATTTCTTTGGTGATCTGAAACTGGACACTGTAGAACACAAACTGTTGGAAATATTTAACAAAGATCAATTGGAAAAAAGATTTTCAGCCCCAGATAAGGCCTCTTTCACACTTGCGTTGTGTGGATCCGGCGTGCACTTCCGTCGCCGGAAATACCCACCGAATCCGTCACAACGCAAGACAACTGAAAGCATTTGAAGACTGATCAGTCTTCAAAATGCTTTCAGTGTTACTATGGCAGCCAGGACGCTACTAAAGTCCTGGTTGCCATATTAAGTAGTGGGGAGCCAGGGGAGCAGATACCGTGCGGCTCCTGGGGCGCTCCACAATGACGTCAGATCGCACTACGCGAATGGATCACATGATTCATGCTATCATATGATCCATGCTCATGGGGTGCTCTGACGTCATTGTGGAGCGCCCTGGGACTCAGGAGCCACACGGACGGTAAGTATACTTCTCCCCTGCCTCCCCACTACACTTTACCATGGCAACCGGGACTTTACATAACATATAAGGTCATGTACTGTATATGACAAATGTTGGTAAGTACTAAGTGAACTAGACGTACATCATTGTTATCCATAATACTACGAATTCTTAGGCAAAAAAAAGTGGTAGTATAATAATCTATTAGTCTTTCAGAAATGAAAGACATACATGGCAGTGATGGTGAACATTCTTCTTTCATGGAAGGAATACGGGTGTAAACCAAATCAATTCCATGTGACAAAAGGAGATAATTCCTGTTTAGATTCTATGCATTGCCATGTGATTTTCAGGTAATTATGTTAATTTTCTTCTAGATAAAAAGGGCTAGAGTCATAAAATATATTACTGGATGTAAAATGCATTCAGAAAGTCTTCAGACCCTTTCCATTTTTTCACATTTTGTTATGTTGTGACCCATTGCTAAAAATAAAAATAAAAAAACAAGTTTCCTCCCATCGATCTGCAATTAATATCTCATAATAAGACTAAGGAAAAACTAAAAGTTCTCATTGACATAAGTTCAGTGACATAAATTTAGACCCTTTACTATGACACTTTAAATTCAGTTCTGGGGGGTTGCCTTTTCTCTTGATTATCTTTGGATGTTTCTACACAATGATAGGGGTCCACCTGTGGCAAATTTAGATGATTAGACATGATTTGGAAAAGCACACCCTTGTCTATATAAGGTCTCACATCTGACAATGCATATCCGAGCAAAAACAAAGCCATGAGGAGGAAAGAATTGCCTGTAGAGCTCAGAGACAGGATTATGTGGAGGCACAGATCTGGATAAGTATACAAAAATGCTTTTACAGAACTGAAAGTTTCCAAGATCACAGTGGCCTCCATAATGCTTAAATGGAAGGAGTTTGGAACAATCAAACCATGGGAGAAGGGCTTTGGTAAGAGAAATGACCAAAAACCCAATGGTCAATGTGTCTAAGCTACAAAGATCCTGTGTACAAATGGGAGAAACTTCCAGAAAGTCAAATATCACTGCAACAAGACACACAAAAGCCTGTCTGGATTTTGCAAAAAAAGGACATTAAGGACTCCTAGACCGTGAGAAACAAAATGTTCTGATTAAACCAAAATTTAACTTTTTGTCCTTCATTTTAAACATCATGTCTGGAGTAAACCAGGCACTGCTCGTCATATACCCAATAACATCCCTACAGTAAAGGAGGGTGTTGGCAGCATTATGTTGTGGGGGTGTTTTTCAGCAACTAGAACAGGGAGACTGGTCAGGGTTGAGGAAAAACTGAATGCAAGGTACAAAGTTGGCAGAAAATTCCCAAATTCAGATGTACAAACCTTATGACGTCATACCCAGGAAGACTGGAGGATGTAATCACTGCCAGAGGTGCTTCAACTAAGTACTAAGTAAAGGGTCTGAATACTTATGTCAATGCAGTATTTATATTTTTCATTTTCATTCATTTCATTTTTTCATTCTGTTTTCACTTTCTTTATGGGGTATTGAGTGCAGAATGATGGGGAATCCCCAGATTTTTTTAGTACAAGATTGCAACATAAAATGTGAAGAAAATGAAAGGGTCTGAGGACTTTGTGAATGCATTGTAAATTAGTAAGTTTTGTAAAGACTAGAGCAAAGATCTAGATAGGCCATCAATATACTTTATATCTCAACTGTTCTTCATTCCTAACAATTACAGGACTACCACACAGTTTGGAATTTCAGCCTACTGCTTCTTATTGATAACTTATTCTTTCTCCTACAATCTTAGAATTAATCTTTGCTCAAAATAAACATACCACCAAGCTACCTCCCATATAAAAAGCACCCAAAAGTGCTATACAAGTTGCACATTTTAACACAAATATTGTGCACCATTATTAAGGACTAGTATATACTAAAATAGATGTAAAAAATAGCTTAAAGAGGTTGGCTGATGAACGGTGATCTGCCATTCACTAGAACTGTGGCCCATGAAATTCTGTTTACATGGAATGTCAGAAAAGCATGAACACCGCCTCTCTTTTAAACTATATGGGGCTGCCAGAGATAGCCAAGTGATTGGCTATCTCCAGTAGTCCCATAGAGTTGAATAGAGTGACACTTTATTTACATGGGGGAACATGGGTCACCATCTTAGTGATATCCAGTGTGTCAGAGGTCAAACCCTCACCAATCAGACATCTTTCCCTTATCCTTTGGATAGGGAATAAGTTATTATAATGTAACAACCCTTTTAATAACTCTTCTTATGGTGTTTATTAGAATTGTGGGTTCTATCAGAACACTTATTAGACAAGCAAGTATACACCTCCATAGAGACAAAAGAAATGTAGCACATGCCTCTGGGTACTATGAAAACTGTTTGATCTGTATTGAGATTGTTCGTGCTTAACTCAAAGTAATAATGAGATGACATGTCATTCATTCAGATCTTGCTAAAATAAAGATTATGTACCGTAATATGGTTTTGTATGCAACTTTATTATCTGATAAACTTAGTAATGTTTGTTAAAGTAGTTTTCCGGGTTCAGAATATTGATGGCCCATGCTTAGGATAGGTCATAATTAACAGATAGGTGGGTGTCCTTTTCATTGTTGACCTTGACCTGTCTACCTGCACACTGTCTTAGTGGTTCATAGGATTTCAGCTTTATTCTATTCACTTGAATGTGGACAGTATGAAGGTAGATTGCCCCATGTAAACAATAAAGAGGTTGAAGCTTCAACAGCTGATTGCGAGAGCTGAAGAGATAAATTGTAAAATCTAGTAGATTGGGAGGACACTCAGCTATCACGAGACATATGTGATAAAAATGTATACCGTATTTTTCGCCCTATAAGACGCACCGGCCCATAAGACGCACCTAGGTTTTTGAGGAGGAAAATAAGAAAAAAAATATTTTGAACAAAAAGGTGTGCCTTTTGGTGGGTTTTGAACTAATGGTGTTATGGGGGATCTGTGGATGGCAAAGTTATGGGGCATCTGTGGATGGCACAGTTATGGGGGATCTGTGGATGGCACAGTTATGGGGGATCTGTGGATGGCACTGTTATGGGGGATCTGTGGATGGCACTGTTATGGGGGATCTGTGGATGGCACTGTTATGGGGGATCTGTGGATGGCACAGTTATGGGGATCTGTGGATGGCACAGTTATGGGGGTTGGTGGATGGCACTGTAGTGGGGGAATCTGTGAATGACACTGTAGTGGGGGCATCTGTGGATGACACTGTTTTGGAGATCTGTGGATGACACTGCTATGGGGGGATCTATGGATGACACATGAATAGCATTTTATGCTATGTGTCATTCATAGACCTCCATAACAGTGTCATCCACAGATCTCCAGAACAGTGTCATTCACTAAATGACCCCCCCAATAGTGCGGTCGGCGGGTATAATCAGCGGGCAGGGAGGAGAAGCCGGCATCTTGCTATGCATTACAGCGGGCCCGGTGCAGTCACTCTATTCTGCTATCTGGGCCCGCTAACTGCCGGAATCCTAACTGTGGGCACATGTATTGGTGTAATAAATCTTCTATATCCACTTTACTTACTACTCTACTAATGTCCCAGGCAAGAGGCAAGAAGCAGGAGGCTGGGCAAGCGGGCACTGGCAGCGTAACTCACCATGTAATGCGCCTGCTCCACCACCTTCATTCATAAAGTGGGCAGAGCGGGTGCGTGACATAGAGTTACGCTGCCAGTGCCCGCCTGCCGGCCCAGCCTCCTGCTTCTTGCCTCTTGCCTGGGACATTAGTAGAGTAGTAAGTAAAGTGGATATAGAAGATTTATTACACCAATACATGTGCCCACAGTTAGGATTCCGGCAGTTAGCGGGCCCGGTGTAGCAGAATAGAGTGACTGCACCGGGCCCGCTGTAATGCATAGCAAGATGCCGGCTTCTCCTCCCTCCTCCCTGCCTGCTGAATATACCCACCGACCGCGCTGCGCAGCATGCGGTCGGCGGTATATAAGTGTGAACCCCCACCATTCGCCCCACTTTTGGGGGGGGGGGAGTGCGGCTTATAGGGCGAAAAAAATTGTATATTTATTGAAAGTATAGAGATAAAAATAAAAGTAGTAGGTTAAAAATGCTATAGGATATATAAGACGTCAATAAAAAAGTCACATATATATTGTCTTAAAACTTCTAGTAAAATAGAGCCTGTGACTTGGGGATCACTGGATAACTAATAGTGCTTGATGTGTGGGGAGGAGGAAGAATTTCCTTCATAAATGTGTGGGCCTCATATGAAGGAAATTCTACCTTCTCCTCACACATCAAGCATTATTAGTTATCCAATGATCCCCGAGTAACAGGCTCTATTTTACTAGAAGTTTTAAGACTATATATGTGAGTTTTTTATTGACATCTTATATATATATTATAGCATTTTTAACCTACTACTTTTATCTGTATATTTTCAATAAATATATACATTTTTATCACATGTCTCATGATAGCTGAGTGCCCTCCCTATCTACTAGATTTTACAATTTATCTATTCAATCGGACAAGGGTGTTGCCCACAGGGAGAGAGCACCTGTACCGTGAATTTTGGTGGGTGAGCCAGTTGAACCTTATCTCTGAGAGTTGAAGAGAGTCGGTCTGCAAACTATCTAATATTGATGGGCTATACTGAGGATAGGCCATCAATATGCTACATCCCAAAAAAATACCTCTTTATGGCTCATGTACCTTAAGGATAAGCAAATCAATTCTCCTAGTTTTGAATTCATACCGAATTTCCCAAACAGTTTGGATTTTAAAGAACTGAAATATTTTGTGATCAAAGAGAGAAAGAGAGAGAGAGCTTTCTCATGATTTGCATGTAATAAACTGCAAAATATTTGGGTTTGTTAGAATTGATAAAATTGATTTGCTCATCACTCGTATGTATATTTATACTTATCTCCTTGTGCCTTATAGATCAACTTTCCCCTATGATTTTTTTTCCACTGTTTTTGATGATACCCTCAAAATCAGTGCATTTTCATAATACGATTTTTCCCTAGTGGTAGACTCAAACTGTTCAATCTGTTCTTTTGCAAAATAAGATTTTACCCTTTTTTTGGTAGCCTCAAACTTTTTGATCATTGTTTTTTCATTATAAGATTTTCCTCTGGTGGTAGCTTCAAACAGTTCAATCGGTGCTTTTTTCATAATAAGATTTTTTTATCTATTGCTGGGCTTACATCCACACATAATGCTTTTCTGAAAAAGAGTCATGCAAAATAGTCTCCATTCCAAAAGGAAGGGAAAACTGAGTGTCCCATACCAGGAATCCATCTATTTGAGGGTAACTAACCTTTAGCAGAACCGAGCAAAGGGAATTTGCTTGGCTGCCTGAGAGGTTTTGGTTGGGGTACTATCTTTCCCTAGATAAGGTGTTGAGTATGCATGTGGAGTATAAGAAGCCAGTCATCGCTGTATCTCTCTGTTGTCCTAGAGTCCTTCCAGAAGAAAACTGTAAGTCCCAGGAGACGAGCAAGTTTTCAGGGCAATTGGAGCATTTGGGTAGAATCGATAGTACCTGAGTTGAACTTTTTCAAAAGTTAGACAAATTGGACCAAAACAAATATCAAGATATTTTCTCATCTCTAATGCTCATAGCAAGCATATTTTGTTGACCATACTATGTATAATATACTCCATACAACATTAATACTGTATATCAGTGCCTGTAGGTTACTGCAATGAACACTGTAATCAGTGGCTTCCTAAAAGGGATTATCCCATGATTAATGTAAAAAATGAAAATGAGAGACCATATAATACATGCCAATCTCTTTCTAACAAGCTACAGCCACCCCTGTACCTTGCATGGATCAAGAGATCTCCCCATTCATTGCTCTGCTAGATTTTCTATCAAGCTGGTAGCTCAAGGGGAGTGTATTTTCTGCTACAGATCAGGGCGTGTGTCTTTTCTCCTGGAGCCCTCTCCCTATCACAGCTCAGGAGGTGTGTCAATATTAGCGACAACTAAAATAGTTTATTGTAAAATAAATTAAATTGTTAAAATGGCTTCACAGCAGCTAGCCCTTTCCAGGTGACAGCTGCAGGAAACAGACTCAGGAAAAATTGCGTTAATCTTCAGAAGTTCATCATCATAACGGAACTGTAAAACTTTAACATTCAATTTAAAGAGCAGTACATCTTCGAATAAGTGAGAAGGGAACATGTGTCACTGTTTATGGAGCGTTGTAAAATGGATGATATCTGCACAGAATATTGCTGCTTTGTACCGGTTTAGGATTAAGCTTAAAATATAACTGCAGTCAAAGTGAGAGCTCTGACATTTGTTCTTTTGATGGAATTTATAGGCAGGACAGTCCTAAAAATGAATAACAAAAAGTAAATTAGGTACTTGTAACTTTTCAATGGAAAACATACTTGGTTCCAATCTTAAACTAAAATTAACAGTAGCTGGTGAATTTAAAGTACAGATTCTGTTCTGTAAAACATAACTTCACTCAAAAGGTCGTTTATTGTGCTCTCATAATGTAAAGCGGTCTCATTACTAATCCAGAGTGAAGGTCACCATTTTGTAGTCAGAATTACTGTTTCCTAGAATGCAGGTTTTTTAATTTACATGGAAGAAGCTAAGTCATAAAGCTACTTTATGAAATTTCAGCAACTACAGTCAATAACTAAAATACATTTATTTTTAACTAGTTACAAGATTGTATTAAAACAGATTTTATCATCCCCTTAAAAAATCCTCTTTTCTTCAAATGGATTGCTTTGCTACTTTACTAAAGATAGTAAACAAAACAGAAAAAAGACGCTAAAACTTAACCTTTAATGGTATGTATAAGATTAAAGAATAACACCCGTGGGTAGGATTACATGAATTGTGGGGTGAGAAACATGCTCATAGTACAAATGATGGACCTGAGCAATGAAAATTCCCACGCCACAACACTAGGTTTGGGGATAACAAAAAAGGTTTGTTAAGAAAAAAACCGGCCAGTCTGAACAGACATGTAGGCTGCCGGACAGCAGGATTGCTGATTAGCAAGACCGCATATAACCAGGGACCCAGCTGTAGTCCCAGGAAGACAGCATGCAGCTGTCAATGCGGTAGCAGGTACTAAAGAAAATACCCCCTCATATATGCTGGCTCGACGCGTTTCTTGTGTCAATGGTGACACATCATCAGGAGCAAGAGGGATAAAGGATGGTGACAAGAAAACCTGCCTAAGGTACTGCCACGCTAAGTATTCGTGGCGGCACCTGCTGGCGCTATGATGGCCGTGGCGGCCGCGCTAGCTCTAGATTAAATAGCAACCAACTCCTCCCAGGGAGGGACGGGAGGGGCCAGCGTGCAACGTCACTGGAAGGCGGGTATGCGAATGCAAACAAGCAATCGCCCACCATCACCATGACGGAATTAGCGGCCAGCCCAGATCAAATAGGTAAAAGGGATATAATGGGCAGAGCTTAAGGACAAGGAGGCAGCGGCGGGTTAGTAAAGCCATCCGCCGCTAACACCAATGATAAGGATTTTACAATCCTTATCATTGGTGTTAGCGGCGGATGGCTTTACCAACCCGCCCGCCTCCTGTCCTTAAGCTCTGCCCATTATATCCCTTTACCTATTTGATCTGGGTTAGCGCGTAATTCCGTCATGGTGATGGTGAGCGACTGCTTGTTTGCACGCATACTCCGCTTCCAGTGACGTGCACGCTGGCCCTCCGCTCTCTCCCGGGAGGAGTTGGTTGCTATTTAATCTAGAGCTGGCAGACGCGTCACGGTCATCATAGCGCCGGCAGGTGCCGCACGAATACTTAGCGTGGCAGTACCTAGGCAGGTTTTCTTGTCACCATCCTTATCCTCTTGCTCCTGATGATGTGTCACCATTGACACAAGAAACGCTCGAGCCAGCATATATGAGGGGTATTCTTTAGTACCTGCTACCGCATTGACAGCTGCATGCTGTTTTCCTGGGACTACAGCTGGGTCCCTGGTTATATGCGGTCTTGCTAATCAGCAATCCTGCTGTCCGGCAGCCTACATGTCTGTTCAGACTGGCCGGTTTTTTTCTTAACAAACCTTTTTTGTTATCCCCAAACCTAGTGTTGTGGCGTGGGAATTTTCATTGCTCAGGTCCATCATTTGTACTATGAGCATGTTTCTCACCCCACAATTCATGTAATCCTACCCACGGGTGTTATTCTTTAATCTTATACATACCATTAAAGGTTAAGTTTTAGCATCTTTTTTCTGTTTTGTTTACTATCTATATCTAGGACGCCTATTATTGTATATACTACAGGCATTTTTGTCATTTCCTACTTTACTAAAGACCCCAATAGAATTCTTAAAATGAGGAACATATGCAGTACAAAAGTATTTGTCCTCTTCCCAATTCCTTCTATTTTATATTTTGTAAAAACAAAGGCCCAGATTTACTAATCCTAAAGATGGTGTAATCTTAGGCTGTCTAGACCTGCACCAGATTTATCACAGGGGCTCAAGCTAGATGATTAGTATGGTGCAGAGATAGACACTTTACTCTGTGCCTATAGCAAGTTTTGGTTGGCTAACTTTAAGACATATTTTAGCACAAAATTACATATTTTAGGCCATCCTCTTGCCACAAAGCCCCACCACTTTCCAGTAAACACCACTTACTTATTAAGCATGTTAGGAAAAGTGTAAAAACCTTAGATGTACCAAATTGTGCCAATTTGTGCCACTTTTTAGACAGAATGCTGTTTTTAAATGATGATTTCATTTATTGAAGAAAAAATCTGTTAATCCCTATCTTGTCTTATGTGAAAAAGTAATTGGCTCCAAATACTAAATCAAAAATTGACAGTTGGGCTCAATTTCATTAACCACACCTAGGCATGATTACTGCTAGACCTGTTGAATCAATCACTTCACTAGATCCTGTCTGGCAATGTGAAGCAGACTAAGGCTTCATGCACACATATTTGATTTGTGGGTCTCAAATCATGGATCCGCAAAACAGGGATCCTGGTCGTGTGCATGCCACCATTTTGTTTTCGAACTCCTTTAGAAATGTCCTATCCTTGTCTGCAAAAAAAAAAAGAATAAGACATGTTGTATATTTTTTTGGGGCTGCAGAACAGACATATGGATGCTGACAGCACATGGTGTGCCGTCCGCATCTGTTACAGCTCCATTGAAATGAAGGGGTTTGCATCCAATCCACGAAAAATGCGGGTCTCATGCGGACCGAAACTATGGCTGTGTGCATGAGGCCTTAGGCTGGGTTCACATCACGTTTTATCCCTACGTTAAACATACAGTTGGAGAAAAAGAGGATGCAAAAGCATAGTACACCATGCTGTTCCATCCTTCAGAGTCCAGCAAAAAGACATATGCGTAAACTTTTTAAACTTTAAAATGTTAAATTTAAACGTTAACGTTAAACTTTATTTTACAATGAAACTCTATGGTGACAGATGTATGGCATCTGTCTGCGCCATCTGTTTAATGTATGCATTTTTAGTATATGTTAAATGAAAGACAAAAACATGATGTTATGTCTGAAAAAGCAGTACATCCTAAGGAGAGTCAGATACAGATGCAATAGTAATTGAAACATACCAGTTTGGCAAATGTTACAAAGTCATTGCTAAGGATGTGGGACACCAGTGAACCAAAATCAGATCCATTATTCAAAAATGGAAAAAACTTGTAACAGTGCTGATTGAACCTTCCCAGGTGTGCCAGGCCTACAAATATTTCAAGAAAAGCACATCGATGACTCATGCAAGAAGTCCCAAAACTTAGATTAACAGCTGATGAACTGAAAGGCCTCACTTATCTTCTATTAACTGTTGGGACAAAGGTGGAGATTTTTGGAAGACTTGTCCCATTATATTTGGCATAACACTTTTATTTCTTAAAGCATTCTTGCTTTGTAGCATTTTTTCCACACTTGCTGAAAACCTTTGCACAGTGCTGTATATCCTGTAACACTGTTACTCAGTGAAAGTGTATCACAGGACTGATGCCATGTTTTAGTTAGGACACGAATACAATGCACAGAACTGATCAATAGATTATACCATTCAACTGTGCAGCTAGGGGTCAATTGCTAAATATATGGAGGTATGTAAGCAGAAGTTTAAATAGATATATATTCAAAAATGTTGAAGTGGTTAGAAGGTTTTGGATTGGATAAATGAAAGTCTTGACTTGACTCCCATTGAGATGTTGCTGAAAGACATTAAAGAGCATCTATCATCTTGATTAACCCCATGCCTACTTCAGAATGGGATTGAACGTAGTGGTGAATTATGAATGAGCTCTCTGTTGCTGCAATCAGATGTATTGTTTCAGCACAATTATTACCTTTATCCTAATGCATATAAGGTGATTGGATTGGCTGGTCTAGCCCCTCAGAGTATTTCTTCACCTCCTCCTCTGCCCCATCACCACTCCCTCTCATGACCTGATTGGCAGTGCTAGGCATTATCACTGTTCGAATGTCTGGCCCTGAAATCTCACACATGCTCCAACAGGACTTCATTTGGTGCATGCACTGCACATGCACCAATGATGTCAATCTCGTCCCAGAAGAGAAGATGATTAGAAGCGCTGAAGTGGTGATTAGAAGCGGTGAAGTGGTGCTCTGAGGGACTAGGCCAGCACCCCAGTGTACTGATCATCTCATTTGCATAACAATAAAAGTAATAGTTATGCTGCAGCAGTAAATCCAATTGAAGTCAGTCTCCTCCCAGAAAACAAAGGCAGTTGGGAAAGCTAGAAACAACAAGGGGGCCTGGCCCTGGCAATCAGGCCATGAGGGAGAGAAGAGGAGGTGAAATGGTGCTATAAGGAGCTAGGCCAGCCCCTCATTGCTCTGTCACCTAATTTGCTTAAAAATAAAAGTAATAATTATGCTGCAGCAGTACTGATTTCAACAACAGAGGACTCATTTAAACAACATTATTAACTCAACGGGCAACTCATTCTTTAATCCCCATCAATGTAGCCAAGTTAAAACAATTCTGCAAAAAACAGTGGCCCAAATTTTCTCCACAACAGTGTAAAATAATCTGTACTGTACAGCAAGCATTTGATAATAGTTGTTATTGGAACAACCAGTTATTAGGTTTAGGGGGCAATTTATTTTTCACATGGGAAACATACATTTTGAATAGATATTTATTTTCAATAAATGGAATGATCATTTACAATCTGCATTTTGTTCTTGTTAGTGTTGTCTTTATATTATATTAAAAGTAGCTGAAACATTTAAATGAACAAATGGGGTGAGGAGCAAATTATTTTTCACAGCATTGTATATGGTGAAATAATACTCCTACTTGAATGTTTTTTTAAAGTTTTGTGCCTCATTTTGGTCCTTCAGATAATCTTATGAGTAAAGCCTATATTGGACATAAAACAGACTCATTGAACACCCATACTTTTGAACATTTCTATTTTTGTAAGGATGATGCTATACTATGAATGGTGACATACAGTTAGGTCCATATATATTTAGACAGAGACAACATTATTCAAATTTTTTTTCTGCACATTACCACAATGGATTTTGAACAAAACAATTCAGATGCAGTTGAAGTTCAGACTTTCAGCTTTGGTTCAGTGGGTTGAACAACATGATTGCGTAAAAATTTGAGGAACTAAAGCATTTTTTAAACTCAATCCCTTCATTTCAGGGGCCCATAAGTAATTGGACAAATTAAATAATTGTAAATAAAATGTTCATTTCTAATACTTGGTTGAAAACCCTTTGTTGGCAATGACTGCCTGAAGTCTTGAACTCATGGACATCACCAGACTCCTTTTTAATGCTCTGCCAGACCTTTACTGCAGCGGTTTTTAGTTGCTGTTTGTTTCTGGGCCTTTCTGTCTGACGTTTAGTCTTTAACAAGTGATATGCTCTATTGTGTTCAGATCAGGTGACTGACTTGGCCATTCAAGAACATTCCACTTCTTTGCTTTAATAAACTCCTGGGTTGCTTTGGCTTTATGGTTTGTGGGTGCATCTGTATTATGAAATGCCGACCTATCAATTTGGCTGCATTTGGCTGGATTTGAGCACACAGTATGTCTCTTAAAACCCCAGCTGCTTCTGTCCTGTGTCACATCATCAACAAACACTAGGGACCCAGTGCCACTGGCATCCATGCATGCCCAAGCCATCACACTGCCTCTGCCGTGTTTTACAGATGATGTGGTATGCTTTGGATGATGAGCTGTACCATGCATCTGCCATACTTTTTTCTTTCCATTATTCTGGTAGAGGTTATTCTTGGTTTCATCTGTTCTTCCAGAAGTGTGCTGGTTTTTTAAGATTTTTTTTTAGCAAAGTCCAATCTAGCTTTCTTATTCTTGAGGCTTATGAGTGGCTTGCACCGTGCAGTGAACCCTCTGCATGCAGTCTTTCATGCATTCTTCTCTTTATGGTACATTTGGATATTGATACGCCTGTATCCTGGAGAGTGTTGTTCACTTGGTTAGCTGTTGTGAAGGGGTTTCTCTTCACCATGGTAATTATTCTGCAATCATCCACCACTGTTACTCTGTGGGCATCCAGGTCTTTTTGCATTGTTGAGGTCACCAATGCTTTTTTTCTTTCTCAGAATGTACCAAACTGTAGATTTTGCCATTCCA
Organism: Bufotes viridis; assembly: GCA_033119425.1. Classification (NCBI taxonomy): domain Eukaryota; kingdom Metazoa; phylum Chordata; class Amphibia; order Anura; family Bufonidae; genus Bufotes; species Bufotes viridis. Next base: position 64,371,629 of record CM065597.1, read on the forward strand.
AATAGTGTAGCAATTTTTCGGATGGGTTTTTTCTATTTTTGTAAATGAAGGATGGCTTTTTTAGACCTGCATGGAGAGCTCCTTTGTCCTCATGTTTACTTCTTAGTAAAATCTTCAAAATGCAAGAACCACACCTCAAATCAACTCCAGGCCTTTTCTGTGCTTAATTGAGAATGAAATAATAAAGGAATTGCCCACACCTGCCCATGAAACAGCCTTTGAGTCAATTGTTCGATTACTTTTGGTCCATTTAAAAACAGAGTGACACATGTAAAGGAGCTGAAACTCTTAAACCCTTCATCCAATTTTAATGTGGATATGCTCAAATGAAAGCTAAAAGTCAGGACTTTATATCCATGTCCGTTATATAACTATTACTTTAATATGTTTTAGTAAACAGGTAAAACAAACTACATTTGTTTCAGTGTCCAAATATATATGGACCTAAATGTATATCGGTAATATTTTGCATACTGAAAATGGATTATGAGCTGTGTTTATTAGACAATGGTTGAATGTTTTATTCTTCATTTGTCTAATAAATTATGTCTCAAATTTAGTTTATTGGAATTGCTGTAATTTGGAAGGATGATAAATAGTCTAATCCATTATTTTTAACTAAGCAGGCCACTTCCCTTTATTGCGTATTGTGCTTAGTTTCTAAAATAGATGATCTCGTACCTTACACCATGAACTTAAGGGCATCTAACTCTAGCTGAGATATGACGTCTTTGTCAGTAGAAATTTAGTCATTATTGTTATTGCTTTTCCATGGCTTTCAGGATAGTTGGTTTATAGGGAAAAATATGGCACTAATCTGTTAAGGAAAAATAATTATTGAGATTTATTCATGAAAACAACTCATTTTCAAAAAGATTTGGCTTTTCTTACCACTGATGAAATTTAGTATTGCATGGCAGGCATTAGAAGGAATCACCATCCACATAATGCACAGACACACCTGGTATGCCAGAGCAGGATCTTGGGTATGCACATAATGTCCTTATGCCCTAAATAGGGGTTCCCCTTTAAAGGGAATGTGTCACCAGCAAATGATCTATCATTTAAGTCAAGTCTATGTATAGTCGATATATATATATATATATATATATATATATATATATCAATTTTAGGTGATTTAAGAAAGATATTAAAAAAATGAAATAAAATCCTACATCTGTCACACTGGCCACTCTAAAATATGTCAAAACGTATTCTTTGAAAGCAGCTACATGGGCAATAGACACAATGGTCTGAAGGGGGCCTTATTGACTTCGGTGGAAGTTTTTTCTAGGCATGCTCTGGGACCTGTGCAGAGGTCAGGAGGGAGTACAGAACTGTGATGTCACCTATTGTAATTGGTAGATCCTGTGTTATCTGTACGAAGGTCATTTCTGTCTTTGTAAATCTGCCTGTGATAATACAGTGGCTACTGAAAGAATACCTATACAAAATAACAACTCCTGGTGGCAAGTGCGCAAACTGCATGATTTTAAGTATTTTTTTAAATATAGAAAGTGTCATGGAAAATTAAAACACAAATCTCCAAAGTTTCTAAAAGCATGTTTAACTTAAAAATGTGATTTAATTACGCAACAGGGCTTTTTCTGACGTCACATTCCCTTTAACTGGTTACTACCCACTCTTTAGTATGAGAATCCTTTTACACAATCCCTCAGACATCAACAAGTTGGAGGGTCCAGTACACATACATTTTCAGATCATCAGTGGAGTTAGGCTATTTTTTACTGAATTAATTTTATAACTACAGCATGACACTGGTAAAAAACTGTTATTTCATGCACTGTAAATAATTTTTCAATATAAGACATTGATGCATCACAAAATGTAAACATTGATACTGACCATTGAATTAAGACTAGGTTTAAATCTGGTTTATAGGGCCAATGTGCACTGTAAATCCATTAAAGGCAATGATCTAACTCGTTTATAGACATACCAGTGTCTGAAATTGTACTGTGTTGCTGTGTTCTCTCAAGGATTTCCTTATTTACCAAAATTGTGGTTATTAGTAGCTTTTCTTAGTGTGAATCGTTTTTAGTGGGATCATTAGGGTTTTGGTGCCGATAAGGTATCAAGCAGATGACAGATCCATGCCTATGGAGTCTGTAAGGAGGCAACAAGAGTCCCTGCAGCAGCAATATACTAAAGGGCCATAGGCATTCCTTTAGTATATGCCGCATTACAGCACCATATCACGAAAATATTGTCCAGTATAGTCATTTAATGAAACACGGCAATTTTGTTTTTTCTACTGGTTTCAATTTGGATTCTATAGGATTTTTCAGACTGGATCCAAAAGAAAAACTACAATAAATCATTCTGTATGGTGGACGATTTGGATTCTATACGCCACTAGTGGGTCTCTCTTATGCCTCTCTATTAGAGGTAAGCGGACACCTGGAAGTTCGGGTTTGACGGTTTCGGCCGAAGTTCACAAAAAAGTTTGGGTTCGGGATCCGAACTTAACCCAAACTTGACCCCATTGAAGTCAATGGGGACCCGAACTTATGGGCATTAAAATGGCCCTAAAAACTGTAATGGAAAGGGCTAGAGGGCTGCAAAAGGCAGCAAAATGTGCTTATGAGCATGTCAAGTGCTCTGCAAACAAATGTGGATAGGGAAATAACTTAAAAAAAAAGAAAAAAATAATAAAAATTCAAAATTATTAACCTGCAACTCGGAAAAAGAGGTGGATGTGGAGTCGGAGGTTAAGGGGGCGGTGAATGTGGTGTTGTAGGAGGAAGCAGTGATGAAGGAGGAGGAGGAGAAGGAGGTAGCCATCTAACAATTATTTTTTATTTTTTATTGAGGTAGCTCTCAAAATAATAAGACAAATAAAAAAAAAAAAGAAATCAAAGAATAAGTCCATATGAGAACAAGAATGTATGGTTGAGACAGATATAAATGTATATTCTGCACAAGGTACACTGAATGTGAGCTTGTCCACGTTGGCTGTGGACAGGCGGCTGCGTTTGTCTGTAATAATGCCCCCTGCTGTGCTACATACACATTCAGACAATACGCTGGCTGCAGGGAAGGCCAACACCTCCAAGGCATAAAGGGCAAGCTCAGGCCATGTGGACAATTTGGAGACCCAGAAATTGAAAGGGGCAGAACCATCAGTCAGTACAAGTAGGCATGTGCACACATACTGTTCCACCATGTTGTTCAAATGCTGCCTCCTGCTAAAACGTTCCATATTAGCTGGTGGTGACGGTTGCTGTGGCGTGGTGACAAAGCTTTTCCACATGTTGGCCATGCTAACCCTGCCTTGTGAGGTGCTGGCCGTGACCCAGTTGCGTTGGCGACCTTTTTCTCCTCCTCTGCCTCTGCCTTCACCTTGTGTTTCCACTTGTCCCCCAGTGTCAGTTAGGAATGCCCTCAGGAGCGCGTCTACCAGCATGTGCTCGTAGTTGCGAATCTTCCTATCACGCTCCAGTGAGGGAATTAAGGACGGCACGTTGTCTTTGTAATGGGGATCCAGCAGGGTGGCAACCCAGTAGTCGGCACAAGTTAAAATGTGGGCAACTCTGTGGTCGCTGCGCAGGCACTGCAGCATGTAGTCGCTCATTTGTGCCAGGCTGCCCAGAGGTAAGGATAAGCGGTCCTCTGTAGGTAGTGTATTGTCTGTGTCCTCCGTATCCCCGCAGCCACGCTCCAGTGATGGCCATGAGCTGCGTTGGGTGCCACCCTGCTGTGAACCCAGTTCCTCCTCCTCTACCTCATCCTTCTCCTCTTCATCATCCAGAACTGTGCCCTGGTTCGCCAAATGTGTACCTGGCCTTTGACGGTGCAGGAATCCACCCTCTGAGCCACTTCTGATTGACTGGCCTGAAACCCTGTGAAATGCCCCTCTTCCTCATCCTTTTCCTCTTGTGCCTCATCCTCTTCCATCATCGTCCTAAGTGTTTTTTCAAAGAGACATAGAAGTGGTATTGTAATGCTAAGAATGGCATCATCGGCACTGGCCATTTTGGTTGAGTACTCGAAACACCGCAACAAGGTACACAGGTCTCGCATGGAGACCCACTCATTGGTAGTGAAGTGGTGCTGTTCCACAGAGTGACTAAACTGTGCATGCTGCAGCTGAAACTCCACTATCGCCTGCTGCTGCTCACACAGTCTCTCTAGCATATGCAAGGTGGAGTTCCACCTGGTGGGCACGTCGCATATGAGGCGGTGAGCTGGAAGGCTGAAGTTATGCTGCAGCGCAGACAGGCGAGCAGCAGCAGGGTGAGAACGCCGAAAGTGTCCACAGACAGACCGCACTTTCTGCAGCAGCTCTGACATGTCTTGGTAGTTTTTAAGGAATTTCTGCACCACCAAATTTAGCACATGCGCCAGGCAAGGGATGTTCATCAAACTGGCTAGTCCCAGAGCTGCAATGAGACTTTGCCCATTATCGCACACCACGAGGCCGGGCTTGAAGCTCACTGGCAGCAACCACTTATCGGTCTGTTTTTCTATGCCCCTCCCCAGCTCTTGTGCGGTGTGGGGTTTGTCCCCCAAACACATGAGTTTTAAAACCGCCTGCTGACATTTACCCCTGACTGTGCTGAAGTTGGTGGTGAAGGTCTTTTGCTAACCGGATGAGGACTGAGGAGGTGTTAATAGAGGATGAGGAGGAAGTGGAGTAGGAGGAAGAGGCAACATGAGGCAAAGAATAATGCCCTGCGATCCTCTGTGGTGGAAGGACATGCGCCAAACCGCTATCTGCCTCAGTCCCAGCCGCCACTACATTTATCCAGTGTGCAGTTAGGGAGATATAGCGTTCCTGCCCATGCTTACTGGTCCATGTATCTGTGGTTATGTGGACCATACCACCGATGGCATTGCGAAGTGCACACTTGATTTTATCCTCCACTTGGTTGTGAAGGGAAGGAACAGCCACCACCATTAGCTGTTTAAAACAATCTGTCTCCACCAGACAGAATGACAAAATTTCAAAGGCCATTCATTTTGAAATGCTGGCATTCAGGACCTGGGATCGAGGGTGGGTAGGTGGGTATTTTCTGTTTCTGTCCAGTGTTTGGGAGATGGACAGCTAAATGCTTGTGTGTGACATAGTGGAGATGCTTGGTGATGATGACGGAGGTGGTGGTGTTGGTGGTACATCCTCTGTTTGCTGGGTGGCAGGTGCCACTGTGACTCCAGACGTGGAGGAAGAGACAGAGACAGCAGCAGAAGAGGAAGCAGGAGGAGCCTGAGACCTTTCTTGGTTTTAAGGTGTTTACTCCACTGCAATTCGTGCTTTGCATGTAGATGCCTGGTCATGCAGGTTGTGCTCAGGTTTAAAATGTTTATGCTTCGCTTCAGGCTCTGATGGCACAACGTGCAAACCATTCGTGTCTTGTCGTCAGGACATTGTCTGAAGAACTGCCATGCCAATGAACTCCTTGGAGCTGGCTTTGATGTGCTAGGTCCCTGGGTGCTGTGGGCATTAGCAGGCGTACTGTCTTGGGGACAGCCGCTCCGCTTTTGCCGCCTTCTCCCTCTTTTGCTGTGCTGTTGCCGCTGTGCGACCACCGCCTCTTCCTCAGAACTGCACACGTCACTAGCATGAACTTGAGTCCAGTCAGGATCTAGGACCTCATCGTCCTCCACATCATCTTCTACCCATTCTTGACCCCTGCCCTCCTCGTCGGTCTGAACACTGCAGAAAGCTGCTGCAGTTGGCCCCTGTGTTTCGTCATCATCAGAGACGTGCTGCAGTGGTATTCCCATGTCCTCATCCTGCAACATAAGTGGTTGGGCATCAGTGCATTCAATGTCTTCCACTTCTGGGGCAGGGCTATGTGGATGGCCCGGGGAAACCCTGCCAGCATAGTCATCAAAAAGCATAAGAGTCTGCTGCATGACTTGGAGCTCCGACTGCTTGGCTTCTTTGCAAGTGGGTGAGGTGAAAGACTGAAGGGCATCGGCTGCAGGTGCCAACTCTGAGCTTTCTGCAGAGGAATGGGTAGGAGATAATGTGAAGGAACTGGTGCCACTGTCAGCAACCCAATCTACTATCACCTGTACTTGTTCTTGCCTCACCATCTGTAGAGCGGCATTTGGGCCTACCAAATAACGCTGCAGGTTCTGTTTCCTACTCGCACCTGAGGAAGGTGTTTCACTTGGACCTGTAGCTGGTCCTCTTCCAGCAACACGAGCTCCACCAACACCACCACGACCATGTCCATGTCCCTTATTTGATGTTCTCCTCATTATTTGCGTTCACCCACCAAACTAACAGATGTTTTATCTCAGGTGTTAATTTAACTGCCAAAAGTCAACAATTAAGTTCACCAACAGTAAGGCAGTGCCCATGTCATAAACAGAATAAATTTCTTTAGGTCACACAGCAGTGTAACGGAGCAATTCAATACAATTACTTCACTATCACCCCAAAAATTATAAAACAGGTTTCTCAGCGTTGTATGAAAACGTGCTCTGTGGCACAACAGTACAGGTTTATTAACCCAACTACAGAAATGCAGGTTTTCCCTGCACAATTTTAAAACAGTTTTTTCAGCGTTGTATGCAAACGTGCTCTGTGGCACAACAGTATGGGTTTATTAACCCAAGTACAGAAATGCAGTTTTCACCACAAAATTTTAAAATAGGTTTTTCAGCGGTGTATGCAAACGGGCTATGTGGTATGACAGTATGGGTTTATTACAGCAACTACAGAAATGCACTATGTCACCGCAAAATTATAAAATAGGTAGTGTAGGGGGAATTGACCTGCCTGAAAAAAGGAATTTTTCCTCCTCTGAGCTACCAAAAAATAATTAGACTGATGTCCCTGGCAGGCTGGCACACATGCAGGTCACATGCAGTTCCAAGGACTCCTCAGTAACAGATGGATTAAAAGTTATTTTGCAGTATCACTGGGCTCAGGGCTGGGTACAAATATGTAGCATAGCACCCTCAATAATTGCTGTAGTTTGAAGAGTTAACACCACCAAGTTCAACAGATTTCTTCCCTAATCTCTCCCTGAGAGCACCAGCAGCAACCTGTTCCTACACTTAGAGCAGCAGAGGGACGTGCGGCGCTACTTGACTCCAGCTTACATAGAGGCTGGGTCACATGCAGCACTTAGTCAATCACAGACATGCCATTAGTAGGCATGGCTGTGATGGCTTAGGGCACAGTAGTAAAATGCTTGTTGATTGGCTGCCCTGCAGCCTTTCAAAAAGGGGGAAGAAATTGCCGAACAACGAACCCGAACTTTTACGGAAATGTTCGGGTTTGTGATTTGGTGCGAAAAAACGTAAGGTTCGATACGAACCCGAACTTTACAGTTCAGGTTTGCTCAACCCTACTCTCTATGATACAAAGGTTGAACAGACCTGCAATATTTTAGGTTGATTGCATATAAATAGTTTTTCAGATATGTCCTTTCTAATCTCAAGATATCATAACACCTAACAGAGAACTATAATTTTTTATATTTATTTTTTATGCAAAGCCTCTAATCTCACACCAATCATTTCAGATATCTCAAATCAAGAGGAAAGGTATAGAAGTACAGATCTACACAACTTATTATAGAACACCAAGGCCACTTTAACTATAGACCAAACAGTGGATAAACATAAGGCTCCCCTAGCAGCTGCCCACATGCCCTTCTTTATGCGTATACAGTAGTGTTGATCACAAATTTTCGAATAGCGAATTTTAATTGCGAATATCGGCACTTCGAGAATTCGCGAATATTTAGAATATCGCAACATATATTCGCAATTGCGAATATTCGTTTTTATGCGATTTTTTTATATGCAAATTTTCGCAAGCAAGAAAATAATGTCATTATTCTCTGATTGCAAAAATGCGCATAAATTTGCATAAAAAATTACATAAATATTCGCATAAACTGGTATTCAAAAGCTATCTTGAATGCCAGTTTATGCGATTTTTTATGCAAATGTATGCAAATTTTGTATGAGAATTTTCGCAATCAGAAAATAATGACGAGATTATGAATTTGCGAATTTTTGAATAAATGGCCAATATTCGCCCAAATATTCGCAAAATATTGCCCCTGCCGCTCATCACTAGTATACAGTAGAAAACCTTGAGTAGGATTGCATCCTCCTTACCCTTGTTGCATGTTGCAAGCAAAGGAAGGAAGGATCCAACCAGCTGCTTTGTTTACTGAATGACCCCAAGTGACATTCATATTATATAGTAACATAGTCTGTAAGGCTGAAAAAAGACATCTGGCCATCCAGTTCAGCCTGTTATCCTGCAAGTTGATCCAGAGTAAGGCAAAAAAAAAAAACAACCTTGTGAGGTAGAAGCCAATTTCTTCACTTTAGGGGGAAAAAAATTGATTGCCAACTCCAATCAGGCAATCAGAATAACTCCCTGGATCAACAATATTGCTCAAATTACCTCTGGAGGTTGAATACAGGTGTATACACAGCAACTACATCCTATGTGTGGCAGAGGATGATAAACATTTCACATATTCTCCCCACTAAGTTTGATAATCTCCAAGGTACAAAAGGGTAGAGGCAGTGCAAATGACTCACTGTAAGGAACTTTACACTGGGCACGCTAAAGTGTTAAAATGACCTTGTTGAACACCTGGGAGGGTACAATAGGTAATTTACCCTAAGATGTTTGGCAGGGAATTGGCTGAACTGATTTATTTAGACCCTTGAGATTAGACCTTAATATCTCTGACTTCTATGTCTGTGACCTCCTTTATATATTTGAAATGCTAAATTCTAGGCGCCATACTTACTTTTACACATTTAAAAAAGTAGAAATATTTTTTTACTTCCCCAAATCTCCACTCACCAGCCTATTCTGTTTTTCATGCTGCTATAAAATTCTAAAAAAGTTAACTCAGTGTGCCTTTTACTTGACAGAACAGAAGTAAAAGCCAGGCAAATTTAAGAAGAATAAACCAAGCGTCTCATTTTAAAACATCCTATAAATAATTCAGCTCGAGAATTGTAGCGGAATGAAACAAGTACCAGAACATTATTTATGGCAGGCCACTAATGTACCACACAAGCAGTCTTATACAAGGTTGTCCTGTAATTCATCAGAATTTTGGTAACCAAATCTCAAATTAATTTCATTAGCAGTCTCATAAGTATTAATGTAGTTTTAGGGCAACTGTTACAATTAAAGTCTGCAATGCAGAGTCATTCATTAAACTAAGACTATTTCTGCATGCATTAGGTCTCATGCACACGACCGTATGTATTTTACAGTCCGCAAAAAGCGGATCTGCAAAAAATACGGATGATGTCCGTGGGTGTACTGTATTTTGGGAAACTGAGCTTTTGGCCCCTGATAGAACAGTACTATACTTGTCCGTTATGCAGACAATAATAGGACATGTTCTATTTTTATGCGAAACGGAAATATGGACATACGGAAACGGAATGCACACGGAGTAACCTCTGTTTTTTTTGCGGACCCATTGAAATGAATGCTTCCGCATATGGTCAAAAAAAAACGGAACGGACATGGAAAGAATATACATTCGTGTGCATGAGCCCTTACTCACAAATTAGAAAAGCTGCTCTAAAACTAATAAAACATCATTTATAGTAAAAGGCATGAAGGTAAAGTATAAATCTGACACCACAGCCATAATGCTTTTATCACCCATTGTAATCATGGGAGATCCATATGTCCCATCTTTGAACTGCGACTACACATGTCTGTGTCACCCTAATGCACTGATTGGAATTCTTTTGGAATCCTTACTAATATCTTTGAAATCCGTTGTCTTTCATGAATCTAATAAAAAATATATGCTTGGTCAACATAAGTAGCTACATTATTTATTGCTGCTCTGTAAATTTAGTTCTGCATTTAAAAAATGTCTTAATTTTCACTGTACCATATTAGTTAAGAGCAAGCCCATGCAATAGCAGCCTAAATAAAAAAAGTATATAATATAATTCATAGTGTTGCAGTCTGTTGTCAATTTGTTAATTTTCCACTTAGCCATTTATGAGATACAGAGATGCAGTTTGGGTTTCAATGTTAAATCTACCATAGAGACCCTTTTCATATTTCCTTTTCTTCTCATATGGGACACAAACCCAGGTGCTATTGAAATCTTGACACCTCTATAATTACACCCCAGCTTTGCCAAATCTGTGTAGTTATAGTGACATATCCTCAATTATTTTGTCACTAGGTAACCAGACAAATAGGTAATTTAGGCCACTGGGAAAGCTTGGGGAAAAGGCTATAATTGTTGTAAAATTGTCATCTAACTTTACCATAAACAGATATAACTGACAATGGTAACAAATCGGCAAAAAATTCATAGGTTTATTTTAACAAATTAAGTACCATTTCGAGAACCACAGTATGGTGATATCTAAATGGAGAACATGAACAAAATGTGCACCAAGTACTTAGGAAAAGAGTACAGCTCTCTAAAGCTGCCTGAGGAAAATTAAAAAGGTAAAACTGAGATAATGAATAGTGTTGAGCAAATCGAGCTTTGAATCCAAGAACCAAGATCCAATGTAGATTCGCTCAAAACTTTGCTTTAATGCTGTACGGCCTCCGGAGAGGTGAAATTCGTTATCACCGAAGGCTCGCGAGAATATACCTTTTGGCATTCAACTTTTAACCATGAAAACCATTTTAAGACAGCAATCCGAATACCTCTGTATTTAGATAAGACAGGATCCACCATTCACAATAGCTGATTGTCAAAACTTATCTATTCTTTCCTTGCACAATGACCTCTGCACCTCTGCAAAGTCTAGAAAGCTCTCCTGCCTATCCTACTCTTCTAGCATATGCTGCTAAAGGCTCTGAGCTCAGTTGGCATTCTCTATGAAGATGGTTCTTCTTGCTTCCTTCTGTCAGTGCACTATCCTGTGTGCATGCATTCCCCCTCCCTTCCTCTCACACTTGCATGACTTTGCAGACTCTAATTTCTGGAAAAAAATCAGAGCTAGTCTCTTCAGTGATTTAGAGCATATTGTTTTCTGAATAACATTCACCTGCTCTTACCCCCATATGTCTCTACTGTGTGAAGTAGTAGATCAATGTGTAGAGTTAGGGGAGCTGTCTGTCACTGCAGAATCAAACTAGGTTTTGTAGTGTTTTATTCTTTTTACTGGACTGCATTTAAGTTGGAATTGGATGCGGGAACATACTTCCTCCTTCCATTTTATTGGTCTGGGTCCCAGAAATTCTGTGTATCCCAGTGGAGCCAGCAGGTGAGCTGTACTGATGGTTTGTAGTTTGTAACAATGGAACAGTAGCTACATCAACATGCTGTACATATGTCTGCCTTTGAGCTATATACACAAGCTCATGGAATTTTTTTAACTAAGGATAGATTCACATGTGCAGTAAAGGTACCCACTGCCCAGCAGGCTGTTCTTTTGCCATTACAGCCTGACAGATACCTCTTTTGCATATGTGAAAGTAGCCTAAGACTGTTTGAAAAGTTGTTCTATTTTTTATTTTAGGTACAAAGAAAAATGGCTGCAATGGTGTACATAATAACAACTATAGGAGATTATTTACCCATTAATAACAAGTATCTGATATCATTTACTAACTTTTCATAAAAAAAAAGATTATAAGCAGAACTGAATAGGCCCACCTATCGGTCATGTTTTTAGGATTTCCTTAGTACTAAGGATGTGATATAATTAATGTCAATGCGTCAGGGCTTCCCACAGGGATTCATTCTGTTGGATATTCTCAAATCATGAGCAGCAGGTAAGCCCTGAGGACTGGAGTTTAGGAACACTGGATTGAGTCATAAAAGTAAAAACACAAACAAATTCTATTATTCTGTACGATATCATCTGTTTTCTAGTAACCACCTATAAAATAAGCAGTATACTGTAGACAGTTTCACTCTTCAGCCATAAATTTAAAGGGAGTGTGTCAACAGGAGATTCACTGGTAAACCAGACAGAATGCCTTGCTAGTTCAGCTGAATGTAATGATATCTTTTACCTAGTGATCGGTTGCATCATTCAGGTTCCTGCCCCACAGAGCCCTGATCCTAACATCATCGGCTCTGTCTTGGATTACATGAAGACCCAGAAGGATTTGAGCAAGCCTACATCCACAGAAGATCTGTGGTTAGTTCTCCAAGATGTTTGGAACAACCTTCCTGCTTAGTTCCTTCAAAAATGTTTTCAAGTGTACCTAGAAGAACTGATGCTGCTTTAAAGGCAAAGAGAGGTCGCACCAAATATTGATTGAATTTAGATCTCTCTTGTTAATACACTTTGCATTTTGTTAATTGATAAAAATAAACTATTATCACTTCTCTGTTTCAAACATTCTTACTTTGCAGCATATTTTCCACGCCTGCCTGTAGTTACTGTATATATATATATATATATATATATATATATTAGATAAATAGACACAGAGAAGGCAGCACTCCCAAAAAAATCGACATTTATTCACTCAATATCAACAACATTTCAGCTGCTCATGCTTGAAAATGGCAGAATTGAGCAGCTGAAACGTTGCTGATATTGGGTGCATAAACTTTGATTTTTTTTGGAGTGCTGCCTTCTCTGTGTCTACCTGAATATTGGTGAGGACTTGGATTTTGCCTCTTTGGAGGCGTGCACCTGTTCTTCTTTTCTTTTTTGATTTTTATTTAGCTGCACATTTTTGACCATTTTCTTCTTTTTATGCTGTGCTGCTCTAAGTGTGTCTTTATATATATATATATATATATATATATATATATATGTATATCATCATCATCATATTTACACATGCCCACATACTCATTAGCAAAGCTATCAATGTGTGGTATGTTTGTAAAGGTCACTAACATTAAAAATAATTGGTCACAGCAGTTGAGAAATTCAAAGTCTAGTGCTCAGCACCCTGGACAGTGCTAGTTTACCATAGCTGCATGAAAGGAGAAGCAAGAGATTTATTAATGTTCTGTTTCAAAATAATAAATACTTTCATATTTCAAATCTCCATTACTTGGGAATAAATATTTTTTACAGTTACAGTAACTGTTGAAAACCATTTACTTAATGGCAAATAATGCAAAACAGCAATGTATGGTAGGCAATTAGTTTGAACCATTTTCAATATAGTTTCCCATTGAATCTCCACAAAGCAGCTGCAGATTTAGCTAAAATTCATTTTTCGAAGATTGGGGATGGTTCTGCTTAATTCACTTGCTGCATGACCAGTGTACCTAACAAAGAAACTGTAATGGTTTATTGAATGCAATTTGTAGCAAAAAGAACACTCCAGAGGTTTAATGCTAAACATTGAAGATTAGAGTTCAGGTATTAATGTATCCACCTCAACAACAGCAGGATGAAGACTTGCACATAACCATCTTAATAGAGTCTTCAAATGAAAAATCGAAAGATAATTTTTTTTTTTATATTACATCTAGAGGAGTGTTTGTGGTCCTAGATTTTAAGCTGCCAGATAATTAAGCTCACCGTAAGACATGGATGAAATATTTATGCTATTCATTCTTGATTGAACTTATTCAGATTGCATTATGGACATTATGTCCAGCATGAACAGTTTATATAATACATGGTTAATGAAAACATGTCCTGGGCACATTGCCTGCTCCAAAGTTCCAGTGATGTTCTAAAAACTGCTAGAGCCTAAATAACACTAGAAATATAATTCCTATTCTGCATTGTAGTCCTCTACATTCATGGCCATAATTATAAATGGTGTTGAATGACTGTAATGTAATTGGTTCCATTGCTCTATTTATTCAAAAAATGGATATGTTTTAAAGACAGGGTCCTTTAGCAAAGAAAAAAAATCTGGTGTTTGTTCTCATAATCATTACTGAAAAAAAAAAAACCATACTATAGTATGTTATAGTACGGCATGTCTTACATTGCTATGAAAAATATATATATATATATATATATATATATATTTACCAAAGATGAGGCAGCACTCCAAGTGACGGTGAATAGTGAACCCTCTTTATTAACCCACAAAGCGACGTTTCAACTGCTCATTGCAGTCTTTTTCAAGCTACAAACATAGTGTCAGCAAGGGGGTATATATACCCAAAATGCAATGTGCCATAATCAAATGTCAATTAATCAATAATGTGTAACAAATCGTAGGAAAAATTTCATATCACAAATTTACAAACATCATGTGCTTAAAGTACAAAAAAATCAATGTATATATAAAAAGTGACAATGCAATGTATATCATATAATCATATAAAACACATGATTACCCTAATAAAGTGCACCTGTGCATACGGTGGTTTAAAAACAAGTGACCAATCCGCTTGAAGTAATAATTATATCATTGTTAGATACATAGAAACTTACTTCACATTGGTGGTTCAATGGCGCACGGCCCGGCGTTCCCTGGTCTCTCCTGTGCATGCCTCGTTGCTGCGCAACGAGACAACGCTATCCACATGCCCGGAACCCGCCGCCGATGCGACCGGGTCAGCTGACCCTATCACATGATCGGCAACGGCCCCGCGTCATGCGGAAGAAGAATCTCAGAGATCCGACATGGATAGCAACAGGATAGCGTCAGGGGGCGGGATGCCACCAGGGCAAGGGTACCTGAGAAATCTGGTAACCCATCACCATGGAAACAATCCCAAACACCCTCCGCAGTCAATCCCACCGACAATCCAGTCGCATCATGGGACGCCATAATATTCGCAAGCCAGGGAGCACAATCACGGCTACATACATTATTTAACATATATTAAATCAATATATACCTAATAAATTAAAATCATATCCTAGTGAAGACCTCTCATGCTGGTATAATATAGACCACACGCAACAAAACGTGCGCACACTCGCAATACCGGCATGAAAGTATAATCAACACCAAGGAAAAAGAGGGGGGAAAAAAACAATTACCCCACAATTATGTTAAATATTATAATAAAAACAAAAGTACATCTATATATTTCTTTATTGTGTAGTCTCCCGGCTTGCAGTATATTCCAAGGGGCCACCAGAGAAACCTCCAAACGTGTTACAAAAGATGCATCGATCTAAAAGAAAATAAATAAAGTATCAAAATTACAAAAGCTGACAAAATGTTAAATCCACAACACCATAGATAAGAAGAGGAATAGTATCAAGGACTTATCTCATAAGTTGCCATCTAAATTCAACATTGAGACCAGCAGGTCTAAGTGTCTGCAGACGATGTATCCAGTGCAGCTCTCTCCGTTTCAACATTAATGTGCGGTTACCCCCACGTCTCTGATTACCCACTTGGTCAAGAACCATAAATCTAAGATCCCTCTCACAGTGGCCCATTTCAATAAAGTGTTTCGGGACCGGGAGATCTTTTCTTTTCTGTCTTATTGAAAAACGATGGTTGTTCATTCTAGTTTTGATGTCACAAGTAGTCTCCCCAACATAAAGGAGACCACATGGACACTGTAAAACATAAATGACAAATGAACTGTCACATGTCAAGTATTGTTGAATATGGTATTGTTCACCAGTTCTGGGGTGTGTGAACCTCTCCCCTTTCAACATCAGGGGGCAATTCACACAGCCCAGACATGGGAAACTGCCTGTTCTCCGGGTACCTATATAAGTCTGAACCTTCTTTCTTGGTGGTAAATCAGCCCTCACCAATTTATCCCTGAGATTTAGGTCGCTTATATGAAAATAGAGGTGGTATTTTCAAAGCTGGTATTTGAGGAAAATTGCTCGATAGTATGCCCCAATGTTTCCTGATAATCCTGGCTACATCACTGCTCTGTTCAGAATAGGTGGAAACAAAAGGGATGCGTTCCCCAATTGTCTCCCTGCGTCTATCGACCACTGTATCACAATGACGTACCCGGTCCAGATGATTACTCAACATAGCTTTCGGGTAACCCCTCTCCATAAACTTTGTAAACATATCCTTATATATATCCATATATATATATATATATGTATATATACATACATAGTATGTCATATGTAATGGGGTTACGCCAAGCTTAAATGTTATCCTTATACACAGGATAGAGGATAACTAACCGATCCATGAGGGTCTAACTGCTCTATGAGCTGGCATTCCCAACAAACACAATGTCATAGGGATTCCCTAATAGATGTTCATTCAATACTTCAGCCATGCACCATCTTCTCGGGCCATAGAAGTGCTTATGTGAAAATGCACAAAATACATTTCAGTACAAGAAGAAACATATATACGCAGTTCACTGTTGCAGTTATTTGTGGTGAAAGCGTTTAGTGGCCTATTTCAGTACAGAAATAAAAATATATACGCACTTTACTGTTGCAGTTATTTGTGGTGAAAGCATTTAGTGGCCTATTTCAGTACAGAAGAAAAAATATATATGTAGTTCACTGTTGCAATTATTTGTGGTGAAAGCGTTTAGTGGCTGTCACGTTCCCTCCATTGGCAAAGGTTAGAAGATCTGAGAGACTGGCTGCATGTGAGGTTATCTGACAGCCTCTCTGTTTTCACGTGTTGCAGTGTTGTTGATAATGACCATAATTCTTGTGTCATATGTAGCTTGTGGTCATGACTCCTCCTCTATTTAGTCTGGACTTACATTTCATACCATGCGGTTGATATTCTCTGCCCGGTGTTGGAAGAGCTGGTGTGTTGTCCTCATCTGAGTTCCTGATCATCTATTTTCTATTGAAGATAAGTGTACTTTTCCTTGCATCTTCTTGTTCTCATTTTCTTGTTGTTTACTAGGCCTCAGCGAGACGTTGGTTCGTTCAACTGGGAGGGAACCAGTAGTCTCAGACCCTGTAACTGCTCCTGGGGCTATTCAGGGTTACCAGGTCCTAGGTTTACGGTGTATGAGTATTCCTACCTTCAGGGACTATTCATACTGACAGGAGTCAGGGTGAGGTTTAGGGCTTACACAGGTGGTGACCGTTTCCCGTTTTCTAAGCCTTGAGGCCTACTTCCTGACCTTTTTCCTTCTGTTATCTTTCTGGTTATCCTCCCCTCCCTTTACCTTGTGACAGTGGCCTATTTCAGTACAGAAAGAAAAATATATACACACTTCACTGTTTCAGTTATTTGTGTTGAAAGTGGTTAGTGACCTATTTCAGTACAAAAAGAAAAATATATACACATTTCACTTCTGCAGTTATATGTGGTGAAAGCGTTTAGTGGCCTATTTTAGTACAGAAATAAAAATATATACGCCTTTCACTGTTGCAGTTATTTATGGTGCTACCTCCAACAAAAAGGTCATGCGCCAATTTATAACAAAAGTTCCTTTATTGACCAATCATTAAAACATTATACATAAAATCCATAATTACATAAAGATAAATAGACTATCAACAAGTGGAGGGGCGTACACCCCTGGTCAGTAAGGATCTCTCCCGCCTATATTAGCCAAAGTTATAATGCGTAAATTGTGAAAGGTATAATACATAACGAATATACGGCTTTCCTCACTTACTCTGTTGCCCACTCTGAACAGCAAACTGAGCCCATAGATACCATCCGGGGTCCAAATCAATCATATGGTACCCGGGAGGAATAAGACATATGCGCTTTGTTCAGAGAGGGAAAAGTCAGATGTACAAATACATGAGGAAAATAATCAACCACAACTAACTCTAAGGTGCACTTACGGGAGGATACAATACCGAACAAGGGTGGACGCCGTCACCTCAGCCCCAACGCGCGTTTCGCTACCTGCTTTTTCACAGGGGGATGTTCTGATGTGTCGCTTCCTGGTTTACCATATGTGCTTAGCGAGGTGACTCTATAAATCGTGTCCCCTGGTACTTTTCTGACCTTCACTGGGACTATTTTAAGGTTTCTCTGTGGGATTAAAACAAATGAGTTTAAATATGAAAAATTCATTGCTTTTATTCTTTGTAACACTGTAAAACCATAAAAATAATAAAGAAAATATAATGCATATAAAAATAATAGAAAAAAGGCCATACCTGTCACAAAAATGTGAAGTTTGTGATGTCAGTAGGTAGGGACGGTCAGAAGTCCTAGCTCGGGCCCCACCCACTTTCCCTGCCTACTTGCAGAGTAAGCCCTAAACAGCAAGTTTGCAACTGGGCGATGTTCTGTATTCTGCTAAGGTGTGAGACAAACAACACAGATAACACAAAGACAGGGCAGTACAGGAATGGGTAGGAAACAGGAGGAACAGAAAGTACCAAATCAAGAGACAGAGGGAAAGCCAAAAGCCAAGCTGATATCAGAACCAGATGGAAACTTCAGTACCAAAACATGAGGCAGAAAGTGGTCAAAGCTAAGCCGAGGTCCATAACACGAACAATCCAAAATCACACAGAACCGGAAGCAGGAGCATAGCTAGCGAGTCAGAGACGATCACTGGTAAAGGAAGGACTTCAAATAGGACATTGAGTCCCGGACTCAGGACCTGAAAGGTCCATTAGCTCAGCACTGATTGATGCCTGGGTAAAGCTGACTGGTGACCTAGGCTGTCATTCAGCCTACAGCTGATCTCCCCAAGTATGAGTAAGCTGCAGAGAGAAGGCAGAGTATTGTGCTGATGCAACCACGTCACCGGAGGCCATGGCCCGGCATGGTGTCTCACTTGAAGTGCTGGAGGCCAGACAGGTAAGTTCATGACAAAGTTATAAAACATTATAACCGTATAACCAGTATAAATTGAAAATTCTGAAAATGGTCTATTCATTAGGGTCCAAAACACATAAATCATATTATCGTAATTCTTGATTAGCGGTGTTGGAATTCAACTGGCTTTTTACTTTGATATTCTTTTTATATTTACTCTGTTTTATACATGGCTGCTTCTAAATGCCTAACAGCCATTTGACTAATAAGAATGAGATTTTTGTTTCACACTGCTGATCAGTTTGTTTAAAAGTGAATATCTTAAGTGCTTATTTAGCCAGTTAAATAATTGTTTTCAGGTCCAAATTATAGATTAATAACTACAATTATAATTCAAAATTATTTGCATCAGGACAGAAAAGGGAAAACGTGTTGAAGCATAGCAATGGTTAGTTAAAAAAAAAACACATATAAAACATTAAGATTAAGAAAATACAACTATTTATTTCAGAAAATTATAAAGCAAAGAAAGTTAAAATGATAAAGACTGTACAGCACTATTAAAATATGACAGCTCTATGAAAAAGTAAAATATGTAAAGTAAAGTACTGTATGAAAAATTTGAAAAGCAACACAAAAGTAACAAAAACAGCAAGGGTACAACAGCATCTTCTGGGGCAGAAGACATATGAAGGACCTTCTCATCTGGTATTCCAGTTTTAGAAAATGACAAAGCTAAACTACTAGTAATACCGAGGCAGATTTAGTAATCCAGTCTAAAATTTAGACAGCATAAACTTAGACAAGCAGTATAAAAATTCACCAGATTTATCACACTGGCTTACGCTGAATGATACATTTGTGGCCTGTCCAAACACTTTTGTCTAACTTTATACCACACATTGGTTATTTAGTGACAACATTTTATGCCAAAACTGTTGGAATAAATTATCACACAGTAGGCCACATCCCTTTGATTAAACCATGTAGCCTTTCTTGGTAATTCCCTCTCCCTTTAAACCACTGTTCTCTTTTTATTTTAAAAGTTTTAGTAAAACTTCTCTCCACAGAAACAGAAAACTCTTGTCCATAGGTTGTGTCTGGTATTGCAGTATTGCCTCATATAATTTAATAGGACTGAGTTTCAATACCATAATCCACAAATAAGATCTGTGTTGTTTCTGGAAGAAAGCAATCAAGTTTTTCTAGTTTCATACATCTCATAAAGGAATCAAGGTTCACAGCTGAAAGTTCTTCTACCTCACAAAATGTTATTTAAAGTATATCTAACCTTTTAACAAACTTTGTATTAATAAATAGTACAACATTTATAACATAGCAACATAAGTTGTAAGGTTGAAAAATATATATGTCCATCCAGTTCAGCCTGTTATCCTGCAAATTAATCCAGAGGAAGGAAAAAAAAAAAACTTGTGAGGTACAAGCAAATTTTCCTTGTTTTTGGGGAAAAATTCCTTCCAGACTCCAATAAGGCAGTCAGAATAACTCCCTGGATCAATTACCCTTCTCCAGAAATCAAATAACTATAACCTATAATATTATTATATCCAAGCCCCTTTTGGGATTTTTTCATGAATTCATCATCATCTCCTCAGGCAGAGAGCTCTATAGTCTCACTGCTTTTAGCGTAAAGAAT
Source organism: Bufotes viridis (assembly GCA_033119425.1). Lineage (NCBI taxonomy): Eukaryota > Metazoa > Chordata > Amphibia > Anura > Bufonidae > Bufotes > Bufotes viridis. Next base: position 64,391,815 of record CM065597.1, read on the forward strand.
CCTCTCCTATGTTTGTGTAGAAACCTTCTTTCCTCTCATGAGGAATAGGACTGTACCTGGCCATTATATGATTTGTATATATTTTTCAGAGACAAAGTTGTTTTAAAAAAAAGGAGAAGGGAGGGGAAGAAGCAGGTGAGGGGAAGATCAATGCATAAGACATATTGCAAAGTTTCCTACAGTCACTTGTACTATTGATTTATGCAAAGTTTGAAAAATTAGTGACCATTTAATGGCTTTCTTTTAGTATTTGTTTCCATTTGTAGTTGGTGATCAGTATTGTTAGGTTGTAAATCCTCATTTCTACTTCTATTTCAACTTAGGCAATGCATAGGACATACTAATGCTTGGAAGAGCTTGTTACTAGAGATGAGCGAATCGAAGTTGATGAAGTGCAATTCGATCCGAAGTTCAGGAATTATTCGATTCGCACTGAATCTGAATTTCCTCACACTTCGCCATAACGAATCAAATTTTTTCCCAAAATCGCTGTTGCACGTGTAAGGACATGGAGAAAGGAACTCTGGGAAGGCGGGATCACCCATAATGCCATGCATGCAGCCAATCAGCAGCCATCCCTGTGATGTCACAGCCCTATAAATAGCGGCAGCCATCTTAGATTCTGCCATTTACCAGTGTACTTAGTGCAGGGAGAGATGTGTCTGCAGGCGCTAGGGACAGTGATAGGAAAGACTTGATTGTGGTGAAAAAATGAATTATAAGTTCAGGGAAAGGATAGGGAGGAAACTTTCCACAGCATTTATGTAGAACAGGGTTCAGTAGGGGAGGTTACAGAATGCGTAATAGGAACAATCCTATTACACCTTGGTGCACTGACTAGGGATTCAAATTGCCATTATACAGCTCTGTTCTTGTTATTGGGGTCCAAGTGTTGTTTGATAAAGCCATTAACAGGGTTTATTACAAGGAATATTTCTACAGTTCTTCTTATTTGCCCTTGTGCGGTGCAGTTATATGTTGTAAAGCCTTTTTGCTGTGTATTAGTGGCAAAAGAAAAATATATTTGCCCTTGTGCACTGATATATTCTAAAGCACAGTTTGCTGTGTATTAGTAGCGAAATAAAAATATATTCGCCGTTCAGTGTTTCACTTCTCTGTTGAAAAGCATTTTGTGTTGTTTAAAAGTTTGCCGTGTATTAGTGGCAAATCAAAAATATATTCGCCGTTTTGAGTTGCAAGGCAGCAACAGCAGCGGTCACACTGCCCCACCAGCTTAGCCATCTAGGCCATTGAGCCATACACCTACCATATCCATACTGCGGCACTTCCAGTGTCCTGATGAAGGCACTAATGCCGAAACGTCGACTTTGTATCACTGGCAAACCGCAATTTATGCATTGAATTATACAATAAATCCTTATTGAGCAAACACAGTGGTGTCCAGGAACCATCCTTTTCCTATGATCTAACATTTGATCATTTGATCTAACAGTATGTCAGACAGAGAAGGGCCACGCCATGCACAGGGGAGTGGCAGAGGCCTAAATGTTAATGGCTCAGGCAGAGGTCACAGTAGAGTAAGGGGGTGTGGCAGAAGGGGTCGCAGCGAGAGGCCTGAGCTGTCATCTAGCGGTCCTGTCTTGACTAGCAACCCAGCAGTTCTTGAATGATTGACTCGATCTTCAACTTCGTCACTAGTGACATCAGACACCCCCAGCCAAGAGTCAGTGGGTTCGTCACACACAACCGTTAGTTGGCATGGCCCGGGAGCAGGGACTGTGCCCTCACCTGTCCTCAACCTGCCTCTGTCCTTTTCTGTTCCCTCACCTAGAGAAGTATTATATGCTGTGGGCTCAGCCTCACTATACAGTAGTCTAGGGTGTTGCGAGCGGTGAGGCTCCTGACCCAGAGACCTTTAAGGAGGACATCAGTGATGTGTAGACAGTACTCGATGATGATGATGATATAGCTGATCGCTCTTGGGAGCCGGGTGAATTAGGGGCCTCAACATCATCAGGAGAAGAGGGTGACAGCTTTCCCGTGAGGAAGTCGCTAGCATGGCCAGGAGTCAGCAGGGTGGCAGCAGTGGGAGGTCGGTAGCCAAACGTGCCCGGGGTAGACCATCCGCATCACAGAAGCCTACCTGCCCGGAAAGTAGTGGTGCATGGGTTCACGGAAGCAGCGGCGGAAGCAGTCAGTCAGTGAAAAGTGTTGGTGGTGAAATCACCTACTCAGCAGATGGCAGTTTTTTGTTAAGCCGCCAGAGGAAGTGAACATGGCCATATGCAGAATCTGTGGGCAGGAGGTGAAGCGTGGCTAGGTTGACAATGTTTGCACCATGGCCCTACATCAACATATGCAGCATCACCATAAAGTGGCCTGGGAGAACCGTGGCTCCAATGTGGTGGTCCAGCCTGCCACAGTAACCACTGCATCACCTAGTGGCATACACCCGGTTTCAGGCAGTCAAGGCTTCACCACCTCAGCCGAAGGGAGCTGTCTGTCATACCCATCATCTGCTGGTCCTGATGCTCCTGCTCCTCGCCCTCCTACTCCTCGTCAGTCATTCCGTCAGAAATCAATCAACGAAGCAATTGCCAAGATACAACAGTATACGTGCACTCATCCAACGGCGCAGAAGTAGCATATGCTCCTGTCCAAGTTGCTGGTGCAGCAGTCTCTGCCTTTCCAAGTGGTGGACTCTGCTCCTTTCAGAGAACTGATGGCTTTTGCCGAGCCGAGGTGGAGAGTCCCAAGCCATCATTTCTTTGCCAAAAAGGCAGTACCAGCCCTGAACACAAATGAAGGTGGGCCAGTCCTTGAGCCTGTCGGTGTCTGCAAAAGTACATGTCAGCACCAACGTGTGGAGCTGTAACTACGGTCAGGGACAATACATGTCCTTTACGGCCCACTGAGTGAATGTGGTTCCTGCACAGCCACACCAGCAACTTGGCCAGGTGACGCGGCTTCCACCTCCACGTTGTCACGATGTTGGTCCTGCAACAATACCCGCCCCTGCCTTCTCATCCTCCACCATGTCCTCAGTCTCCACTGCAGGGACAATTCACAGTGCCCCCCCAGCATACAACATGTGCAGGTCACGGCAGTGTCACGCTGTTCTGCACCTGGTTTGCCTTGAAAAACGGGGTCACACAGGGGAGAAACTGCTCCGCGTCCTTCATCAAGAAATCGAATCCTGATTTTCTCTGCGATGACTCAAAATCGGAACCATGGTGATAGACAACGGGAAGAACATGATGTCGGCGCTGTGTCAAGTAGGGCTGAGCCATGCGCCCTGCATGGCACACGTGTTCAATCTGGTTGTCAAGCAGTTCCTGAAGTCTTTCACCCATCTGCAAATGATCCCAAAAATGGCCAGGAAACTTTAGGGGGGCCCTCTGCATCCACGTTCCACTGCCATGGCTGCTGGGGGGGCAGGAGCAGTACTAGCTTCAGCAGCCTGAGTCTAGAGTCGCTGATGGCTGATGAGCAGCTTTCTTCACCCACCCAGTTAAGAAACTACTCACCAGCAGAATCAGCAGCTAGACCTGGAGCAGGACCTGAACCAGCAGGTGGTGGCAAACTTGGACAGCACCCTGCCACCCCACATTGAAAATCCGCTTGACTACTGGGCAGCCAAACTGGATTGGTGGCCGCAACTGGAATAGTTTGCCCTGGAAAGCTGTCCTGCCCGTCCATTAGTGTGACATCAGAGCGGGTGTTTAGTGCGGCAGAGGCCATAGTTACCCCAAGAAGAATTCGTCTGTCCACCCAAAATGTGTAGAGACTGACCTTTGTTAAGATGAATCAGGCTTGGATCAGCCAGGATTTCCACCCACCAATGCCTGATACATCAGATTAGGTCATCCATGGTGCCAGACCAACAGTTTGACAAAAGAGACCGGTTTCTTCTGGCTGTCTGCCTCAGCTACTATTCTAATGCTGCCACCCGCCTGATGCCACACATCTGATTCAAAGTGCTTCTTTCACCTGCCGTCTTCAGCGGGTACTGGTATTGCCACCCTCCTCTACACTATGTCACCTTGCCACTCTGTGGCCTCGCGTGGCCTCCTGATGCTGCTGCCACCTCCACACTATGTCACCTTTTCACTCTGTGGCCTCCTGATGCTGCTGCCATCTCCACACTATGTCACCTTGCCACTTTGTGGTCTCCTCATTCTGCTGCCACCTCCACACTATGTCACCTTGCCTCTGTGGCCTCCTGATGCTGCTGCCCACTCCACACTATGTCCCCTTGACATTCTGTGGCTCCTGATGCTGACGCCACCTCCACATTATCATTGTTCCACTCTGTGGCCTCCTCCTGATGCTGCTGCTGCCGTCACCTCCACACTTCTAATGCTGTTCCCACTCTCCCCACTTCTTGACTGGGCCTCTATTTTGCCTTTCGGCCAGGCTTAAATCATCCTTTATTTGACCCTTCTGATCTGTCAGAAGGAAGAAAATATGAGACGCAAAACGGATCCTGTCTGTGTAGCTGTAACTTTTTTATTTTTTCCATCAACATATGAGGGATTGTTATGCCTTCATTGGACCCCCAGCTACCCTGTGAAGATGTGAAGACATTGGCACCTGTGATCTTATTTGTGGCAGTGCAAATGGCTGACAGAGGGAGCTACTTCCCTCTGAAAACACTTAGATTCTGCAGTCTCTATTAATGGCAGCATCTAGGGAGTTAAATGTGGGCAGCCTAGCCTAGCGGTCACTAACAGGTTCACTAACAAAATGTAGCATCTGTGCTAGAGAAAAAATATTAAAGAGTATTTTTTGCGGAATGAGATCTTAGATCTGTGGCATTATGTATCTTGCCGAATAGAGATGATTTGGCTGCTTCGCCGAACTTCAACAAAAAATTTTTTTTTGTTACGAATGACTTTATCGCAAATCACTTTCCATTGTACGGAGCGGGTGCAATAATGGGGAACAGCGATAGCAACACCCCCATCATTTAATCCTCCAGATGCCACATTCAATGCCGACCACAGCATTGTAACTCACATAAAGCCTTTCAGGGGTTAATCAGGCATTAAGAAAAAATAATAGTCATCTCATGCACTCACTCACAGACAGGCCGTCTGTGAGTCAGTGCATTTGATTAAAGAAAACCTGCCAAAGAACCTGCGATGAGCATGGTGATTTTACCACATGATCATGCTGGGCAGGCGCAATGATGTCATCACTGATCATCAATCAATCAAGATGGGATCAGATGGCCTCTCCATGAGCAAGTAGATGAGGTGAGTATTTTTTTTTCAGCCAACATTTTAGGAAAAATGTATTTGTTACCATGAAGCGCGAAGAAATTCAGCTTCGTGATGATTAGAATTTTTCCTGAAATTCAAAAGTTTACTTTGGATACTTCGATTTGCTCAACACTAATGCTGAATAATAATAGGCAGGGGCTTAAATGAACACTTTAAGCAAAACTGATTCACTATGTTGCGCCTAGGGTAGAGCTTAAGCGATTGGTCAGTATATAGGTAGTCACTAATCTCCTTAAAGTTGGCCACTATCTATTACTACATACATACAGATAGTAATGGGCATTATTGACTTATTATTTCTGATGGTTTAATATCCTTAATGTTCACTTGCAGATCCGCTTACCTGCTTTCTGGCTTTGTGCTCCCAAAAAGGGCTGCTGATGGAGGGTCCTGTCCATCAGTGGCCAAATTGTATGTGAATTGAGGACACTGATTGAAGGACCCTCCATCCACAGCCATTTTGAGAGCACATCATTGGCTAGCAGTGGAGCTAATCTGCATGCAAACATTAATTAGATATATTAAACCATGGGACATTGGTGCTGGTGGTTTATTATTACTATTACTATCTGCGTGTATGTATAGGTAGCGCCAGCCTCTTTAAATAGAAATTTTGTATCATGCACTGCTTTTTTCAGACCCTACACTGTGCATAACATGGTGGGGAAAATTCACTTAGCTAAATGCTCCAAAATTCTGCCTTAATCTGCACCAAAAAACATGTTCTTTGTGCCAACTTTTTGGCGTGTTTTAGACAGTTTTTGCAACTCGCTAAACAAGATGGCAATATATTATAGGAAAAGGACTGTTGCTATATGGAAATAAGGCAACATGGCTTTCTTTAGTCCAGTATTCTGCAATATGTGTCAATTTTTACTAAATAAGTAGTAATAAGCCAGAACACATGGACTTGTATTTTCTCTTGAAGACGTTTTGCTAGTCATCCAACTTGCTTTTTCAAATGGAATTTTCCAATCCAGACAGATGACCAGTGAAACATCTTCAAGAGAAATTACAAGTCCAGTTGCTCTGACTTATTACTATAGATATACCATGACCTGGAGGAATGAGAACCTTCACAGTCAGTTTTATTACATTTTTTCTATATTTCCTGTGCTGAAACGCAATAGCAAAATAATTTTTTTAAAGTAGTCATAGATAAGCATAGCCAATGCACACACAGATTTACTTTCATCTAAGTAACCAGTGATTCCTTCTTTCACAGTGATGAGAATTTCCTTTAGCAATAGTTTATCTGCAGCTTCAGCATCGATCAATAGGTTGAGATCTGTAGGACACTCTTAGCATGATGTGCAACATACCTTGTTCTCTCTATTCCTTTAGTTTATATAAAAGGATCTATTTAACAAAGTTTCACAGAAATGGCCCATGAGAGCTTTCATTTAGAAATTATAGAAAAGGACCTGTTTTATGGAGGAGAGGTTGCTTTAAAATGAGAACAGTTTCATGAAAAATTACTCTAGTCTTGATGCTCCTCATTTATTCCCTGAAATGCGGCAGCTGATATTCCCTTGGTAGATTACTATGTACCCGCAGATGTTCTAAGATTGGTCTGCAGAGAAGACACACACTACTGCATTGATATTAAAAGCTGTATTTTATCTTAATGCATCTGTTATCGACAGATAGTAAAAGGTTCCTTTTTACAGTTAATCTGGATAAAGTTTAGTTTTTATTGATTATAATGAAAAATAATAGTAAGAGATAGTATGAAACTGTATGTTCAGGATAGTTTTCTAAATATCTTTTTTTTTTAAAGCAGGTCTCTTGGGGTCCTCATTCTGCTTCATCTGAGGGTAGCATATAATAGACTAGGTTCCTCCATATCTTTAATACGAACTGTGAGGTGTAAGAATTTACTATTTTATTCATATCCTAGCACAGTGGCTGACTATTCCACTGGTATACATGTTCATAACTGTGAATATACCAATTATCACAGTACTTAGGTGGGTCCATGGTAACCTGGGTAAACATTCTCTACACTTGTAAAGCTAAAGGGATTGTCAGAGATTTTGATATTGCTTGCCTATCTCCACACCCAATCCACAAGTCCACTAAAGGAGCTCCACTCTCCTCCAAATCACAGAAATTCAATCGTGTGGACTGAAAAAAGAAAATTCAGGAGTCCTTGTATTATAGTGATAGACTCGTAGATAAAACATCTTCGTATCTTTTTATTCTATAGAAAATCGCTCATTACATGGATTAATTCCACAATGTGAAGGTCGTCAAGCCCAACTGCTTCCTCCCCGCCATGCGACTGTTCAGGAGACTTCGCCCTCTACTTGTCTCTCATGCTGAGTCTCCTGAAAAGTATTGTGGTGGGGAGAAGGACAGGAACAAGTTTGGCTCAACAATCTTAACATTTTAGAATTGATCCATGTAACCAGCGATTTTGTATAGAATAAAAAGATGCATGTATGAAGATGTTTCCTCACGTTTCCTCGAGTCATGAATATAATATAATGACTCAGTGGTATGAATTTTGTTTTTGCTGTCCACACAATTGAATCAGCATCATTAACATCAAAATCTCGGACAACCCCTTTAAAGATAGGGTAGACATGGGGACCACTGTGAATACGTAGCTCAAGGGACCACCGTGTCTTGCAACCAGCCATAAATGTACAGACATTCCATAAAATATAAGAGTTTTGACCAATGTCTATGATAATAATACTAGAGATGACCATGGGGAATAATTATGCATTATCATTCATTTTATTTTCCAGTTAGACCATAAAAATGTTGACTTGAATCACTGTATCTAGAACATGCTCAGAGAGGGCAGTATATGAGCCCATACCATTTTCAGCAGAAAGTGCAGTTCATTTGGAGAAAACCACATTTACTGGTTTTTAAATGTCGTTTAAACATTTGGCCTGTAATATGGTGTGCAATTGTAGGTATAACTGGGCCATGTTGGGTGTTGTATTCTGGACAAAATTGGTTTCCACAAGTCCCAAAAACAGTGCTTTGCCTGGAACATATGGGCTAATATATAGTTTCTTGTGAAATATGATGCATTTTTTTCCAGCAGACCCTGGCATGGGTTGGCATTGAAAGTGCATACCATCTTATCTTATGAAAATATGGCAATATACAGATGTAGCAGTTCTAAACTTGAGTGTGATATCATGGGCCATAAGCCATTGAAAGCCATTGAAAAAGTTATTCAAAAGTGTTTTAAGTTTATTCATGTTAAGAATCTAGATGGAAATTGCTACATCTGTACATCCCAACAATAAAATACATTGGTACCACCTTCAGATTCCCAGTATGGCAGTGTGGGAGAACCCTTGGTGTTAAGTCATCAGTTGGTGAAGTTGCTATTATCCTATCACTCACTGGTTGAAGAGGACTTGTTGCCTCTTGTAACATGTCTTGTTCAGCAAATACTTTGATTTCCAATGAAATAAAGGTTTGGGGACATATTTTCTTATCAAATTAAGCTCTGCTTTTCCTCTGTTATTTCTCCTAGACATTTAGAAATAAGTTGATCAATTTTACTACATTTTTACCAATTTCCTAGTCAAAGGAGTGTGCCCCTATACAGGCTGACACTGACTGCCAATGTAAACGTGTGTAGGGACACACCTGAACAGGAAAGCTACAGATGTGCATTTATTCATACATCTAGTAGAAAAACACAACACAGAGTTCTAAGAAAAGACATTTTAGAATTGCTGTATTCTGATTTCTGGGGAATACAATTATTCACTAACAAAGACACATCAAGAGTGGTGACAGGCCCTCTTAATAGGACTGATTCCAAGAACCATTAAAGAAGGGAATGGCACAATGTACAGTTTGACATGAAATTATATACTTTCTATAGCAAGCTACACTGTATGATAAAGTATGCTACTCATAAAAGCGACAACAAAAGGTAAAGTACATGCCAAAAATGAATTGACGTAGTAGAAAATTGCATGGTGAGCATCGAGCTTGCTCTTAGCCCATCAGCAGAATGACACTATGGTACTATGTCAATGGATAGGCTGTTGTAATATACTGAGCACTATAAGGCTAAGGCTACTTTCTTATAATGATAGTCAATAGTGTTGCACTGCGACATGTTGCGACTGTGACATGATAGTTGCAAGAAATCTATTCAACTGTCACATCGCAGTCGCAGTGTGACACCATTGACTGTCATTACAAAAAATGTTGGGCGACATTGGTGTGACATAAATGTCACACGACACATGTCGCAGTATAGTTGTTCCCTTCTTGTCGCATGACTTATTGTCACGTTACAAATGTCACCTTGTAGCTGTAGCTTACATGGATCTGTATTCTGTTGACTGTGGCCATCATAGAAAACACGGGACATTTGATATCTTATCAGTATTCAAGCCTCCTCTCATCCAAATCATTAAAGGGAACCTGTCACCATTAAAACGCAGTGTAATCTGCCAGCAGCATGTTAGAGTAGGAGGAGAAGATTGATAGTTTTATGGGAAAACATTTAATTTAAATTGTATTTTTTTTATTTAAATTCCTGCTCATTCTGGGCATGGAAGTCAAGGAGCTTGTCCTTTCCGTGATTGACAGCTATCTCTGTATACACAGTCATAGAGGGAAGGCTGTCAATCACTGATAGGACCGCCTCCTCAACTTCAAAGCCCAGAATGAGCAGGAATTTAAATTAATAAATTACAAAGTATGCAAAATCTTTTCCCATAAAACTATATATTGAGCTGTAGTTCAGGCACCATATGCAATGTGACCATTTCCCTTTAAATAGAGCAAATTAAATAAGAGAGTAATAGAAACAAGTTATCCTACTGGTAACATCACAAAAAAACGTTGATTTAACCCAAATCCTAGTGGAAAGATAGAGATTTTTCTTTATGCGATACAATCAAAAATAGAGTGATGACTGATAAACAGTGTCTTATTGTTATGCATAAGACTACAGGAAGGCAGGAGGAAGACATAGATTACAGCTACATTGACATTTTAATGTATATGAATGGGAGTCACAGATCATTGTGCCTTTTCACAGGTCACTGATTCAAGCCTCTATAATTACAGGAACTCATAGTACCCCGACCGGCGGTCCTGTGATTTATTATTTTATTATAATAGGACAATAGCGGAGACTATACATGTGAATCTACAATTTACATATAGATACACTTAATGGACCCAAAAATTACATATTAGTAGCACACTTAGCAAAACTAACTCATGTATGATAACAATATATTTTACTATTTATGGAACATTGCAGGAGCTAAGGATAACTGTGAGTTCAATGATTGAGTTCAATGATTATATCCATCCTCACATTGTTTGCTACTGCTATAGATGAGCGAAAGTTTCAAATATACGATTCAACAACTTCCCCAAAGTTAGCCAAGAAATTCAATTCATTACAAATTAATTTGTCACAAACCCTTTTATATCAAGTATACACCGGCCACTCTTCTTTAGGGTACAGCCACATGGAGGGCTGTGCTATGAGTGTGTTGCGGCCATGCTCTCCTACCCTACAGGTGGGAGCCCTTCTTCTGCCATCTGATTCTCTTCCTTTTCAAAATCATCTAATATTGATGAGAATATGTCATCAGGAACATCCAGCTGCTCCTCTCTCTTGCTGACTTTTCTAGGACATGAAGACTTTGAAGACTGATTTGGAAGAAATATAGCCAGCAAAATATGAGGATGTCATTATTAAGACCTGGCCACCCTAAGCGGTGCAGACTAGATGGTATTGGTTGGCACGCTGGCACTGGAATAATAAAGGCTTCAATCTTATTGGTATTTGAATTACTATACTTATCTTTATTTTATGGCTGATGTAGAAATGAGTAAATGTAGGAATAAATAAATAAATCTGACCCAGAATATGTCTCCCTGCACTCTCCCTGCAGTCTCCTTGCACTCTCCTTGCACTCTCCTTGCACTCTCCCTGTCCCATATTCTTCTATAAATTATTTTCAGCAACATCGTCCCTAGCGCATGAGAACTTGCCACGTCTCTCTCTATGCTCAGCTCACAGGACCATGGCAGAAACGACATGGGATGTGGGTTTTATAGGGCTGTAACATCATAGGGTATGGTTATCTGCGTATTGTCTGGCTATATTGCATTATGGGTGATTTTGCATTCCCGGGCTTCTTACTTTCACTTTGTAATACGTGCAGCCGCAATTTTAGGAAAAACTGATTCGTTACCACAAAGCGTCAGGAAATTCGGATTTGATGCTAATCGAAGTTTTCTTAAACTTTGCACTGAATTCCGCTTTGAAAGCTTTGCTTAACTCAATACTAGTTACTGCTACAGCAAAACTCATCATTCAAAATTCATATGGGGATCAACAATTTTTGACATAATACTGCATAGCCCCAATCGTTTTTTTTTTGTTTTTTTTGTTTTGTTTTTTTTGTTTTTCACTCCTTGCCTTCCTGGAGCCATAACTTCTTTATTTTTCCATTCTTGTAGCCATATTGTTTTCTGTAGGACAAGTTATACTTTTTAATGACACCATTTAGTATTGCATTAGATGTAGCAGGAAGCTGGAAAAGATTCCAAATGGGGTGGAATGGGAAAAAAAATGTAAGGAAGCAAGGCAACCACAAAATGCGATTTCAGGATATCTTTTAAATAGATTGTGATGGGAAACATAAAAAAAATCACCAGCAATTCTGAAAAATGTGTTAAACACCAAACATATTGAACAAAAGGTAATTTTCTGATGATAAATTCCTTTTTAGAATATTCTGTACAGGCTTCTAGACCAGCCACTTAAAATATTAGATCTGATTGCCACCTAGGTCTAAGTTTGCTGTGTTAGATCTAGGGATTTGGGGATCAAACAATCCCAGGTTATAGTCCCCTAAGGGGGAGTAAAACTTATTGAAAAAATGTAAAAGTTGAAATCACCCCCCTTTTGCAATTGTACGTATAAAAATATATAAACAATAAAAACAGACATAACAGGTATCACCACATCCAAAAATGTTGGAACTATTAAAATATAAAAACATTTTTCCTGTGTGGTAAACACTGTAAGGAAAAAAAAACTGTGGTTTGCCGACACAAAAAGTGAATAAATCATACTTACCCCAAAAACGGTATCAATAAAAACTGTAGTTCATCCTGCAAAAAAACAAGCCGGCTGGACAAAAATAAAAAAAATTATGGCTGTTTGAAAATGCTGATACAAAGAAAAATTCGATTTTTTCACAAAGTTGTAAAAAAAAAAAAAACTTTACATGTTTGGTATCGCTGTAATCATATTGATATGCAGAATAAGGACTCTATCATTTTTACCACTCAATGAATGTCATAATATCAAAACCCAAAAAACTTTGTCAGAATTGTGTTTTGTTTTTTTTTGTTTGTTTTTTCAATTTAACCTCACAAAGAATTTTTGGGAATTTTCCAATACAAGACATATAAATATAAAAAATACAACTTATCCTGCAGAAAATAAGCCCTCATATGATTGTATGAATGGAAAATGTAAAATGTAATGGCTATTGGAACGGGGAAAGGAGAAAAATGAAAATGTGAAAATACAACTGGGCCCAGTGCTTAAGGGGTAAATTGAATGAAATGTAGAATTTTAAAATGCAGTCTGAAGCCAAACTAAACACTCCTGGCTTAGATTTGCACCTACATTCCCCATTTCCTAAGTTTCCACACAGAAAACCTTGAGTCAGAGACCTGCACACATTATGCACCATTTTTACTTTAGTGTTTACATTCTGCTAGATACACCATCTAAAGATATTACAATGTAAGCAGTAAATAGCTATAATATACAATCTCTGCTTTTGATATACACTTATATCATTTTACCAAAATATAATTTAGAAACAATCGCAGAAATTGAAGTATAATATAACAACTTTCACAGCAGTAAGCCACAATGACTGCAGGAAAAGCAATTGAGAAGATGTGGCAGAAACAGGAGAAATTGAGGAGATAAGTGAATCAATAGATTAATGGGCGATGCCCCACTGAGAGTTACAACATCAATTTTCCTTGCTTAGTGTGCCTATAACTACTTATCAGATGCATAGCCAATGTGGAAGCTGATTAAAATTTACAATTGCTTTAATTCTGCCAATATATCTTAAAGATGGGAAATATTAATTACATTTACATCTTTAAATCATTACATGACAATGACAGAGGGAATGTAAATAGAGGCTATCCGCCATATTTGTTTCATGCAATGTAATCAGTCTACAACACACCATAATGGGCTGTACGTTGTAAAATACTTAATGTAGGTTAAAAAAGTAACATAAAAGCAAGGCAGCACACATTTTAGAGCAATAAAGTAGTTAATCAGCATCTGATTTGCGGGCGTCCAAAACCCGGGACCCCCGCCGATCAGCTGTTTGAGAAGACAGCAGCACTGGCAATAGCGCCGCGTACTTCTCACTGTTTACCGCAGACCCAGTCACTGTTTACCGCCCAGGCCAGTGATACTAATCATGACATCACTGGGCCTGCTGTAAACAGCGAAAAGGCTGCAGCTCTACTGCCAGTGCCGCTGCCTTCACAAATAGCTGATCGGCGGGGGTCCTGGATGTTGGACCCCTGACGATCTGATGCTGATGATCTATCCAGAGAAAAGATCATCAGTTTAAAATAACTGTGGAACCTCTTTAAGCAGAAATATATTGTGACGCTCTTAGGTGCCATAGTGAATGGGACGGAGGAGCTGTAGTTACCCTGCTCGCCTCTGAAATGTCGATGACAAGCAGGTAACCAGTGAAAGCAAAGCAGCATTCAAACAAGTGCTGCATTATCCTCTTACAGCTTATAGGTGGGGGGACAAGGAGTTGGACCCCCACCCATCTGATATTATTGACCTAATCTGAGGATAGGTCATCAATATAGTAAAAGCACAAAACAAGTGCAATGGCCAAGAATAAAGGTTTAGTTGTGACTGCTTGTCACAAATCCGACCATTCCCAATGATGATTGACAGCCCTCTCCCTATTACTGGGCATAGGGAGAATGGTGTCATTCATCGGCAGGAGGATGGGGTTGGCAGAACTAGCTCTACAGCTCATGAATGTGAGAGCACCTCCCTCACAATTAAATGTAAAATGTCTAAGAAATAACATGATGTATAACATAATGAAATAACATGATGACATAATGTACACCCATATCATAGAGAGTGCTGAAATAAGTGTCACTACCCTGAGGGCAGCATAAAGGCGGTCACAAATTCCCTGAAAGGGTTGCCCAGGATTTCTAATTTTGCTCTCCCAGTGTGAAGAGAGCTGTTCCTTGCCACTCTGTTCCGGCTGCATAGCACCTGGAATGTCCCAGCATGTAAACTAACTGCACAGACAGGGTCACAGGTTCAACTACCTGACACCACTGAGGTCAAGCCTTGGCGGCAGCAGTGCACATGAACCCATCCATGCGGATATCTGCTCAGTGCTCAAAGAGTGCTATTCAGTGAATAAATCACCAGGTGTCTCAGGGCACAGCAGAGTAGACCTGATTAGCTCTGCTTGTACAAAGCCCCCACAGAGGGCTATTTTCCCCTGTAACTGGGGCTCGTTTGGATGCCCCAGTCACAGTGCATATAGTGCAAAATACAAAATAAAAGTGTCAGTGTCCCCCAGAGGTGTTCAATGATCTCATAGGGGATGTATTATGTGGCCAAAATATTTCTAAAACATGTAAATAAATGATAAGGAGTAATAAAACACAAACAAAAGAAAATATAATAATGTCCATGCCAAAAACATTACCATTATTGCCCTATTCACCTGAAACTATACATGTTACAGTATATGTACAAAACAACTGACACAAAAGAGAACTCATTTAATAATTTATTTTGGTTTCAGTTTGAATATTTTAACCACTTCCCGACCGCCCATTGACTATAAATGTCCTTGGGCGGTCGGTTTTTCTCTGAATGGACGTTCTGGAACATCCTTTCAGAGATGGCAGCTGCACGCTAATTGTGCAGCTGCCGAGCGGGGGGCTCACTGTCAGTGACAGCAGGGCACCCCATAGAGAAGGCAGGGAACGTTCATATATATCCCTGCCTTCTATATCGCTATATACATATCGCTCAATGCTGGGGGGAGTGCAGGAGCTGACGAGTTTTTCATAGACCACGATCAGCCCTGCACTGAGGCTGTACAGCGCAGTATTATGCTGCACAGCCTCTTTGGGGGGTGTGTTTCCACTGTAACTTGGGCTACTATGTCAGTAGTTAAAAAAATCAATATTTAAAAAAAAAGTTAAAAGTTGAAGTTAAATGTCCCCCAGAGGTCTTGTATGACCTTATGGGGGACACAAAGTGTAGAATAAAAAATACAAAAATAAAGTGTTTTGAAAAAAGTGTTACATTTAAAAAAAATAATTCCTGTAATGCGCCCGTAATGACTGGATCTATAAAAAATATCACATGATCTACCCCAAAAAGTCAACGGTATAAAAAAATTTGAAAAATGACACCAAACAGTTTTTTTTTTTTTTACTTCACCTTCCAAAAAATGAGATAAAAAGCAACCAGAAAGCCAAATGTACCCCAAAATGGTACTAATAAAAACTATAGCTTGTCCTGCACAAAACAAGCCCTTACGCAGCTAATTCAACAATAAAGAAAAAAGTTATTGCTCTTAAAATCCTGACAGAAAATTCCATGTTAGAAAATCCAGATGCCACACCCTCACTTTTGAGCCCTGGCGTATCCCCAAATAATAGTTTACGACCACAGTTGGGGTGTTACTGTATTCAGGAAAAAGTAGGTAGCAAATTGTGGGGGGATATTCTCCTGTTATCTTTTGTGAAAAAGAAAGTTTGAGCCTAAAGCACCATTTTCCTGTAAAATGAAAAAATGTAATTTTTCATGCTCATACCCAAGTATTAAAAATTCTATGAAACACCTGTTGAGTGAAGTGCTTGCTACACAACTTAAAAATTCCTTGGGTGGTGTAGTTTACAAAATGTGGTCACATTTTGGGCGTTTTGACTGTGGGGGAACCTCGGCTCTCTTCAAATGCAACATGGTGCACAAAGACCATTCCAGCAAAATCTGAACTCCAAAAACAATATGGCGCTACTTGCCTTCTGTGCCCTATCGTGTGCCCAAACAGCAGTAAATGACCAGGCAAACTGCAGAATCATGGTAATAAATATTGAGGTTTTTTTTGTTGTTAACTCTTGCTGTGTTCCAGGAAAAACTTGATTAAATTTTTAAATTTCACCTTTATTTTGCTTTAATTCCTATGGAATACCTAAAAGGTTAAAAACATTTCTAAAACCAGTTTTGAATAGTTTAAGTGGTGTCATTTCTAAAATGGGGTCATATACTTATAATTTAATTTTTTTTTGTATTTTGCGACTTCCTGCAGATATCATTTAACCCCTTAAGGACCCACACCGTACATGTACGGCGGGCTGATTTGGGGGTGCAGGAGCTGCGCCCGCCTGATCAGCGGCAGGGGTCCGGCAGTCACTGATAGCTGGACCACTGCTGTATGCGTCGGCATTGGTGAAAACACCGATGCCAGCGCATTAGCCCTCGCACTGGTCCAGGGTGGCCTTCGGGTCCTTGTGCTGCTATGACAGGGACCCGAGTGCAGGGAAGGAAGCCTGATGCTTTCCTTAGGCATCGTTGCTGCCTTCCGTGACAGCCTGTAAGATGCAGCCCCCTGGATCTCACAGGCAAGCAGGCTGAAGTGTATCACGAGGTGTAATACACTTACAGCCAATGCATTACAATACAGAAGTTGTAAAGGGGATCAGACCCCCAAAAGTTAAAGTCCCAGAGTGGGACAAAAAATAAAGTGAAGAAAGTTAAAAAAAGAAAAATTTGAAAAGTATCCTTTTCCCCAAAAAATGATAAAAAAAATTGGGAAAAAACAAAAGTATACATATTAGGGTTCGCCACATCTGTATCCACTGGGTCTATAAAAATATCACATCACCAAACCCCTCAGGTGAACATCGTCAAAAAAATAAAATAAAAACTGTGCTAAAAAAAAAAATTGTCACATTATATCACTAAAAGTGCAACACCAAGCAATCAAAAAGGTGTATGCCGCCCAAAATAGTATCAATATAACCGTCACCTTATCCTGCTAAAAATGAGCCCCTACCAAAGACAATCGCCCAAAAGATAAAAAAAAACTATGGCTCTTAGATTATGGAGACACTAAAACATGATTTTTTTTTTTTTCAAAACTGCTTTGATTGTGTTAAATGTAAAAAAATAAATAAAAGTTGACATATTATGTATCGCCACGTCCGTAACAACCTACTCTATAAAAATACCACATGACCTAAGTCCTCAAATGAACACCGTAAAGAAGATAAAATAAAATCGGTGTAAAAAAAGCCATTTTTTGTTACCTTATATCACAAAAAGTGGAATAGCAAGCGATCAAAAAGTCATATGCCCATAAAATAGTGCCAATCAAACCGTCATCTCATTCCACAGAAATGATATTCTACCTAAGACAATCGCACAAAAAAAAACATGGAGACAATAAAACATGATTTTTTGTTTCAAAAATTATATTAATGTGTAAAACTAAAATAAATAAAGTATACATATGTAGGTAATGCCACGTCCATAACCACCTGCTCTATAAAAATATCTTTTGACCTAACTCCTCAGATGACCACCATAAAAAAATTGTAAACGGTGTCAAAAAAGCAATTTTTTGTCACCTTCATTACAAAATGTGTAATAGCAAGCGATCAAAAAGTCACCACAAAATAGTTTGAATTAAACCGTCATCTCTTCCTGCAAAAATGGTACCCTACCTGAGACAATCGCCCAAAAAATAAAAAAAACTATGGCTTTCAGACTATTAAGACACTTAAACATGATTTTTTCTATGTTTCAAAAATTATATTATTGTGCTCCATAAAAATATCACATGAACTTACCCCTCAGGTGAACACCATAAAAAATAAAAAATAAAAACTGTCAAAGAATGACATCACAAAAAGTATAATACCAAGTTAAGAAAAAGTCATACGCACCCCAAAATCATACCAATCAAACTGCCATCTTATCCCACAAAAAATGAGACCCTACCTAGGACAATCGCACAAAAAAAAAAAAAACTATGGCTCATAGAATATGGAGACACTAAAACATGATTTTTTTTTGTTTAAAAAATGCTGTTATTGTGTAAAGCTTGAATAAATAAAAAAGTATAAATAATAGGTATCGCCTCCATAAGAACCTGCTGTATAAAAATATCACATGAACTAAGCCCTCAGGTAAACACCGTAAAAAACGTAAAAAATAAAAGTGTGTCAAATTTTTGTCACCTGACATCACAAAGTGTAATTTCAAGCAATAAAAAAGTCATATGCACTCTAAAATAATATCAATCAAACCGTCATCTGATACTGAAAAAAAAGAGCCCCTACATAAGACCCCCAAAAAATATGGAGACACTAAAAAATTTTTTTTTCAAAATTAGGCCAATTATGGGTGGTTTCCTTTAGAAAACCCTCACAAAGTGACTTCAGAACTGAACTGGTCCTTAAAAAGTGGGTTTTGGAAATTTTCAGAAAATTTTCAAGATTTTCTTCTAAACTTCTAAGCCTTCTAACGTCCCAAAAAAGGAAAATGAAATTTACAAAATAATCCAAGCATGAAGTAGACATATGGGAAATGTAAAGTAATAACTATTTTAGGAGTGCAGTACCTCTATCTGTTTTAAAAGCAGAAAAATTGAAATTTTGAAAATTGCGAATATTGGCAATCATAAATAAAAATTAAATATTTTGACTTAATTTTTCCACTGTCATGAACTATAATATGTGAATAGAAAACAATCTCAGAATGGCCTGGATAAGTAAAGCGTTTTAAAGTTATCACCACATAAAGTGATACATGTCAGATTTGCAAAAAATGACCTGGTCCTTAAGGTGAAAAATGTCAGGGTCCTTAAAGGGTTAAACAATGTCTCCACAGGAATTTTCATAAAGGTTTAGGAAGGAAGTGAAAGAATTGAAAAGAATGGCCATCAGCCATTCTTATCTTGAGCAGCTATCGTCATATTTCTCAGCACCACTGGCTGCAAACATCAAGTCAGCATGTGACAAGAAGATACAAGGAAAAAACTCAACTTAATTGTTCAATTACAGTGCCAATTATATTCACTATTATTTGCTTGTGACTTTGTAAGAGAGCTTCATTAGAGTGTTTATAGGGAAAGAAATGAGCAGTGAGAAGTCTGTGCAACGAGGTTCAAATTAAAATTGTATTCATGGCAATTAAAGACCAGGTTATTAATGTTAATTTAGCCTTTTCACATGCACTCTAATACCACTCCGTCATCTGTTATTGTTTATTGCCATCCTTCATTTATCAGATGTAAAACTTTATAAGCCCAGGAACCCCGAGCTGTTTATCTACACAAGCGACATTTTTACCGGACCCTGTCAATGAAAGCTATAGAATATTAATAGAGTTGCAGGTTTAGAAACCGAATGAGAGCTAAGATAATTAGTTCTTTTATCTTGCTCTTTAAAAAAAGGTTTATTTGCCCTTTAAATGGGATGATAAAATCCAATTGGCATCCTGTGACGTGCTCTGAGTAGATAATAAGTCATTTATTAGTATTAAAGGAAAAGGTTTAAGTAATGTTTGTTATTGGAGTTTGGCTAATTCCAGAAGATTTTGTGATGCTACAGATACTGGAAATCTATGACTGATATCTGCAGAAACTATTGATAACTGATTATATTCAGGAGGCCATCCAATACAATTGTTCTCAAAGCGTCCTGATCCTGCACTTTACATTATCTGTTATGAGTCCCTGAATTCTTACTCTGTACATCTGTAAACTAAAGTTCTGGTCTTCAAAGAGGTTGAGCAAAACAAGCAATACAATGAAATCTAAGGAATCAGTTTTGTTTTTTTTTTTTTGAAGAAGAAGAAATTTGATTTGTAAAAGTTTTCCATGTACACTAGATTTCTGTAAATGATTAAAGCAGGGTATGCCCACAATGTAAGGCCTCATTCACAGGTAAGTAAATTATGTATGTGTGCTGTCCATGGTCTTTATGGACCACTCACCCATCCATTGACTTTATTGTGTGTATTCACACAGCAGTGATTTGCTACTGACGTTGGGTTAAACGATGGAAGCATATGCTATTTTTGTTCTGATTACGGATCCCTCAAGAACTCTATGGGACTATGAAAACCATGGTTGCAACACGGGTGCCGTTCATGTTTGCTCTGTGGTTTTCATGAACCACGGGTAGGAGATGCTAAGCAGTTTACATAGAATAAGGATGACACACATAGGGCTAATAATGAACACACTGACTAAACAAGGACTCTTCACGTACATCTTCCTGGATGAGCCACTGACCATCTTGTCATACATGTCAACATGGACATGTGGAAGAGGCCTTTGACTTACAATATGGCTGATTCTTTGACTTTTCAGGTCAATGCTAATGTTAAAAAGATCATCCAACAAGAGAAAAGTATTCATAAAAAATTAAATGATTTTACTTCCTAATATATTTTATAGTGCAAAGGTGCATTGATCTGTAGGTGTCAGCTTTGGTCCCAGGTCCCAACTATTTCACTCCCAGTTTATCTTCAGAGAGAGTTTCCAGTGCTGATGCATGACCAATGCTATATAGTAAAGGGGGCTGGCTTCCTGTCTCATTCCAGTAGGTAAACCAAACTGCTTACATTTCTATGCACTGGGCTGGCTTGGCTATTGAAATGAGTCATTCAGCCCTCTTCACACTTAGCACTGGTCATGTGCCAACACAGCAAGCATTTTCCTGTGTCGTATATAGGACGGTAGTGGAGGTTCCAGTACTCATACAGGGGCTGACAATGGGACATTGGGGGACATTTTAGCAATCAAGCACATTAGTAAGTCCAATTATTTAACATTTCAGACACAAGGGACAACATATTTAAATGCCAGTAGATGTTACAAAAATGTCAGTGTCATAAAATCGTCTTTTTTTATTTTTTGTTTGCAGCACTGTACAGAGATTGTCATAATTTACAATGGGACTCATGGGCCTGACACAGAAGCATAAACAGATCTCATAGGGCCCCATAGAAAACTTAATATGGGCCCCTTTGCACCACCAATTTCCCAGTACACAAGCGTCAAACACTCCCAAGCAACGGGAAATGCAAAGCACAAAGCCCTGGATTTCTGACAAATTTACAGCCCTTTATTATTAAGCAGAAGAAATTTAAATGTTAAAAAATTGTAATAAAAAGTCACCCTTGGCCTCAACCACTTTACCTGACCTTTTATGTTGGAAAAAGTGGAACTGGTACATAGATAAATTCCCCAAATAAATTCTACTGCTTTGCTTTACGTATCACAAAGCTGTCTTCCTGTTGCAACCTCTAGGGGGAGCTCAGTGCATAGAAGTTTATACAGCTATCATTGTCTGCAATGGAAGCTGTAATTGGCTCTTTGAACTGAGTTTCCCCTGGTGACAGCTGGTTGAAAACGCAGTACTTTCATATCAGGAACAAAAGTAGGAGTTCAGCGCCACCCTCCTCTTCCCCCTGGTCTCCATAGCAGTCACATGGTCTGCCTCCATTGAAGGTATGCCACTGCAGACACACACAAGGTTCAATTGCATAGGAATAACCTCACCTATTTTTTAAGCATGGGAGACAACCAGATGTAAACATAGGAAAATCATATACATTTCATAGATATACTGTGTTCATTTTAATTAGTTTTAAGTCCAGGACACCAGTTCTATAAGGCCACAGTGCTACCCATTGAGCTACCCTGCCACCATCCTTAATAGATTTTAACAAGTACAATCAAGCCAGTTGAATTTTATGTTAACGAGCGGTAGCATCAAGCAGACAATTCAGTTATCTGCCAGCAATTATCTTATGTTCATAGACAGCTCAGGTTTCAATATGATCACATGTTAATTGGTTTGCTTAATTTACAATGCTCTATGTGCATACCCAACTTGAGCAACTTGTTTAAACCATTATTGCTAAAATGTTGTAGCCAAAATTGATTTATCTGCCTAGTCAATCTTGGGCAGCATAATACTAGTCAGTATGAATAGTTACTCTTTGGATAGCCATGAAAGTGATACTATTAAAATATTGGTTAGGGAGTGTTATTAGTTTGTGGCAATAATCATTACAAATTTATAAGTCCTAATCACAATATGACTAGTAGATTTAGCAGTAACATAATGCATTTATAGTAGGATTGTGCAGTAATATACTGTATTTCCCATGTTTTAGGCAGGTTAGTCATGAATGATGATCACCTTTTAAGAAATCCCCAGGAAATCCCTGTCAAAAAATTAATTCAGCACTTTTGTATGCGCTTCTGCAGACTCTGTGGAATCCTTAAGGGACATTTTGGAGCATGCCTCCTGCTATTTAATAGCCATCAGTTTCTGTTTTCAATAATCATAGATGCCTCAAGCCCTTTGTAGCTTGTGTTCTATATGCTCTCTGTATCTTCCTAAGAAAGAATTGCAGTCTGAGATATATTACAAATGATCAACAGGGATACTCATATTCTTTCCATTTTTTTTTGTTATTATCTTTACCACAAAGGTTTCCATAGAATCAGGATTATAAAAAAATAAAACTTTGTGGTGTGATGTTTGTGATGCTGCTCTTTCTGATTGTATTTATTATTGATGATAAAATCTTGAATTAGAAGGAAAAAAAATAACATCCCTAGAATACCTAAAGTAAAGTAAAATAATGCCCTGCTCAGAGGTAATTCTTGTTAATCTTGGGTATATACGCTAAACAATGCTCCTACTATATATGATGAATATATGGCCCCAACATATATCATGCTAATGCATGTCATACAGTTGCATATGCATACTGCATGCCATAAAATGAATTGTGAAAAAGTATGTGTAGGTTTTTGTAAACCCCCCTATTAGCCCCCATATTAGGGAAAGCATACTCGACTACACTTTTCAAAACATATACAGGTGCATAGCATCAACATATGGCAAGACATCAGTCTTTACTGTACGTACAGTGGCATGCAAAGGTTTGGGCACCCCTGGTCAAATTTACTGTTACTGTGAACAGTCAAGCAAGTTGAAGATGAAATGATCTCCAAAAGGCACAAAGCTAAAGGGCATGTACCTATGAAACTGTCTGACCTGTTACATGTGCGCTTGGCAGCTGAAAGCATCTGTGTTGGTCCCATGTTCATATGTGCCCACATTGCTGATAAAAATGAAGTTTTAATATATGCAAATGATCCTCTAGGAGCAATGGGCTCAGCTTTCTCTGCAATGGCTATGCTTTCATTGCTCCTACAGGTTCATTTGCATATATTAAAACTTCATTTTTCTCAGCAATTCAAGCACATATGCCAAGTGAACATCCAGCAGGTCAGCCAGTTTCATAGGTACAAATCTGCTGACAGAAGCCTATTAAAGATGACACATTCCCTTTGTATTTTAAGGAAAAACATTTTATTTTTTTCATCTTTTATATTTTCAAAATAACAAAAAAGGAAAAGAGACTGAAGCTAAACTTTGGTCACCCTGCAAAGTTAGAACCTAGTAGCATTATTCCTTGCAAAAGTCTTCCAGTTCTGTGAGATTCCTGAGCTGTCTCGCATGACCTCTTTTGAGGTCTATTCAAATATTTTCAATGATGTTCAGATCAGAGGATTGTGGGGGCCATGGTAAAACCTTCATCTTGTGCCTTTTGAGGTAGTCCATTGTGGATTTTGAGGTGTGTTTAGAAGCCCTCCTCTTTTCAACTTTGCACGCCTTTGTACCTTGGAAAGACAGCATTTTTAGGAGGCAATGCCAACAGGATTTCAGGTTAGCACTTGGTTCATTACAGATGTTGCAAGTGCTAAACAAACATTTAGAGCATAAACTATTTGAGTAGCCATTACTTTCCAGTGATGGCCAGGCTACACAATATGCATAAAATTTCTACAAAATATTACCCGAGCTACAACTCTATGGCATTATAATTTTTTTTTACATGTTGGACTTTATAGACACTTGAATGGTAGATTGTATCTCCTTGATCAGAAACGGTTGCTTTCAATAGCTGAAATTAACTTGAATGACCTTCAGACCAAAGAGGGATGTTGTTCTGTAATATCTTAGGTGTAAATACTATATGTTGTGTACACAATCTGTCCTTGTGTATAACAATGAGGTCATAAAGTTTAATCCTCTTTAATCTATAAGAAAAATATCTGTCGTCGGGCTAAAGAGAAACTTGTATAAAAATAAACTATAATTGTCTAAGACATGAGATTTAGCCTGTGAGATTATACAGGCTTAAGAAATAACCACATGGATGTTTTATCTCGATAGATAAATAATTTTTAGATAGATAGGATGGATAGGTAGAATAATGTGCAAACAGATACTGTAATATATGATACATAGATGAATAGGAAACTCAACTGATCACATATATCTACAATGAAATACATGTTTTTATCTTGAAAAATCCAAATGTATAGAACTCAAGAAAAAAAGGAATTTGATGAAATGTGTGATATCAGAATTTAATGTTTAAGTAATTTGACTATATTGTCAGCAAAATAATTTCTTTTGCATTTTCTATGTATTTCATTAAACTCTTTATTTATCATTTTTTTTCTCAGTTTGTTCACAGTTTTCCCGTGGAGTCTATGCCATCTTTGGGTTCTACGATCAAATGTCTATGAACACTCTTACATCATTTTGTGGTGCCCTTCATACATCATTCATCACACCAAGCTTTCCAACAGACGCAGATGTACAATTCGTCATCCAGATGAGACCGGCACTTAAAGGAGCCATTCTGACTCTTCTCAATGATTACGATTGGCAGAGATTTGTGTATCTATACGATACTGAAAGAGGTAAGAAAAATCCATACCTGAGATG
The DNA here is from genome assembly GCA_033119425.1 of Bufotes viridis. Lineage (NCBI taxonomy): Eukaryota > Metazoa > Chordata > Amphibia > Anura > Bufonidae > Bufotes > Bufotes viridis. The sequence continues at coordinate 64,416,966 of CM065597.1, forward strand.
TTATATTTCCAGTCTGACATGTAGATCATACAGACGAGCATACCATGAAGACTTTAGTACAGATTTTATAATTCACTCATAGTTATGAATGGATTTCTACAATTTGTATACTGCACAGTTTATAAAGTAACACTTATGGGGTCAAAATTGTGTGTTTTGTAGAATACCAAAATGCTGTTGCTTATGGCATCTTATAAAGCTCAAGCCCTGAAAACAAGAGGTGAAATGTGAGCCATGAAAAAGATGCATTTTGTTGGGGGAGAACTGGGAGCTCTCCATACTTTAGACTGTTGACCAGTCCAGCTGTACACGCCAGGTTTAGCTGACAATATTATGATATGTATAATTACAATGGATATCCCAGAAAAGATAAGTTCTGCATCACAGCAACATATCCCCATGTGAATAGTTTCCTATTGACTCCTGTGAAACATCCAACGTCCACCAAAGGGATGCAGCTTGTGATAATTTTGGCCAAAAGTTATCCATCATGGCCACATATTACTCCAGTAAGAGCTAAAGATTTTCCCTATGACTAAAAGCTATATTATTACAGGTCCCTAGCTGCAAACATACACATAGCTAGTGCGGCTTGTGGTGTGTATTTAGACATGTAGAAGAAGCGGTTTTAAAGATCAATCTGCTTGCACATACTGATAATCTGTATACTTCCTATTAAAGGAGTAGAGCAGGATTAGGAAAACATGTCTGCTTTGTTCCATAAACAGCACCACACTTGGTTGTGTCTGGTATCACTATTTTAGTGAATGGGTCTGACTTGCAATACTGTACAGAACCTGAGGACAGATATGTCACTGCTTTTTAGAGTAAAGCTTCATGTGTTTGTGGACAATCCCAGTAAAAATGGAAACATTCCAAGAATGAGGAATTGCAAATACAGACAAGTGAAATGACTCATTCTTGAGAGTAGAAATACGAGGACTATATGGCGTAAATGAAGAATATGAGTTCTTATAGCCAGGCAGGCTTATTATTGGAAATAACTTGCTTGCAAAGATGGTAATTTCTAATAATAAGAATATATTATGGCATAACTGTTTGTACTTCTACACTAAATGGTTATTATAAACCCACTGAATTTTTTTATGAAACCATGTAAAAGTGTTAGGAGGTCATTGAACCTTATACCTATGTAATGATTCCTAAAGCAGAATTGATGCGCATTAGACAAAGGATATCTGACTTTGAGGGATTCAAAGTAAGCCTCTTGATACATTGCAATGATTTTAGTTTGCTATCAGGGGGCATGCCTACCGTCGCTTCACTCTTCAGGGCAACCAGATGCGCTGCTCCACTCCATCGGTCTTCTCCAGCTTCCTTAAAGAGAGCCCAGTTGAATAGTATTCTGTCCTCACTCCCTTGGGAGTCTGTTGCTTGCTCTGTTCAGCAAGGTCCTTCCCCTTAGCTCACAGGAGGGGCGTGTGCTCACTGCTTCCAGCTCTTAAGGGGCCACCCTAACTCATGCCAGCATAAGGCTGGCCACTTTTGGTTACTTAAGACACCTTCCCCTATGGAAAGATGCCTGAGAAATAGGCTTTCTCGCTTGCTATTTCACTGCAAAGGTATACTGTATTAATTTGTCTGCTCATGTACCAATTGCAGCCTGATTCCTGGATTATAACCTTCCACTCCCTGACCTGACATGTGCCAGACCTCCATATTGACCTTGACTGCCTGCCTTGACCTCAGACAGTTTACCATTTTATACATACTATGCTTGCCCTGAGCCAAGCCCCTAGCCTGTCCCTGACTGTGAGTTTGCCTTACCACCTAGGGGTCAGCCGTCAACCACTCAGAGACTACTACAGGAGGCCTGGTGGCTATCCAGAAGTGAAGTCCAAATCCCTGTTATTCTTTATATGGTTCCTAAAGTCAATTCATGTACATTTTGAATCTTTCACTACACAAAGCTATCCAGTGTCTTAACAATGTCCATCATGGATCTGAGTTAATCTGCCCTCCTAAAATGTCTACAAGGACTAAGAGTCTTCATGGCCAACCTGAGTCCAAAGATGTCCTACTTGAGGCTTAACCTGTATATTTTATTGGTGAAGCAATATCATAGATAGATTGTTGGTACATACCTTAAGAGTCCCTGTTGCTGTGTACATAGTTGAGCATTAGTCCATGTAGATTCATAACCAGAGGCTAACAGTGTTGTCTGTTCTTTTGAGCATCACATTTTCTATATTTTCTTCCTTTCAAGCCTCTTTCTTTTTTTTTTTTTTTAATAAGAGAGGTACAGTATGAGAGGTATTTTAGCATTTTCTTATACAACCACATATAACGAATTTGTATGCTGTGCGATGTGAAAAATAACAAACATAAGTGATCTATTTTATGTTAATAATGCTATTTATTGTAAAGATGCCTGGTAATATAAAAAAACACTCAGTATTCCGTTTTACCACTTGTACGCTGAGCTTTATTTCTTCTTCTGCTTTGTGAGATATCATTTACATAAACATTATGCTGCAATCAAACTTGTGACACAAAATGTTTGTTTTCTTAGAGAAAGAATGGACGTATAACGAATGCAGTCACAATTTTTTTCTTGACTTACTTACATTCCATTTTGTCAGCAATGTGCAAGCAATAAATGCACCTTGATAGATTCAGCTTAGATGATCCATGTGTGCAAGCAGTAGGAGAGTACATCAGTTGTAATTAGCTCTCCTGTTGGATACGTCAATGCATTCAGTATGTATTCATTTATATATAAATCTTTTCTGTAATCAGGGATAAGTCTGGATGGAAAAATATGTTACTTTTCAATACTCCAAAGTTTAAATAAAATAAAATGAAGACTTTCTCGAATAGACTCACATATGCAATAATCCTGGGTTCCATCATGCCCTATATTAAATGGGTTGCCTGGCCAGTAACGCTGTTTAAAATAAAATTGAAAAAGTAATATTCCGTTTTTCAATCCTCGGCCGCCTCTTTTCTATTCCTGTTTCAGTGCCTCCTGGTACAGGCAGTGATTGCCGTTGCAGTCACATTTCCATGTTATAAGGACCAAGAAATATTCTGGAAGAGAATAGCCTCATGGTATCATCTGTAGGTATCATCTGAAGAAGTCTGGAGGAGATTAGGTCACAAAAACACAGAATACACAGAGCTAGGCAGCAGTAACTTAAGACATCATGACAGGGGCGTAGCTAAAGGCTCATTGTCCCTGGTGCAATAGTTCAGTTTGGGTCCCCTTCCCTCAGTGCTTTGCGGACAGGAACAGGGAACCACATAGCCTTCATACTGCCTGAGGCAAAAATTTAAACAGCACCCCCCATGCCAAATTCTTGACCTAACCCCTTACCTCCATCCAGAGGTGTAATTTGACCTGCATGCACTTTCTATAATACCAGTGAAAGAAGAATATGTTTCTCCGTCTGGTTAAAAAATAGGTGATATTTTACATTTAAGAATAATGCATTTATTAAAAATGTCTCATGCATACATTAACATCAAAGGCTGTCATGTAATGAATATGTATTTTCCATGGACTCACAGGGGAGCCATGGTTCACTAAGAGCATTAAAGCTTGTTGGGAATAATAACGGCTAAATGGGGGTCAAATTTTGATGTGGGTTATCTGGACTTAGTGAGTTCCAGGGTATGCTTTGATAGAATTTAGTAGCTCACAGGAGGTGTAAAGCTGCCTAAATATGTTCTAATTTAATTCTGCACAAAGCTATAGTGTGTGTGTATACAGTATGCTAATGTGGAAATACCATTTATCATATTATACTTGTAGAAGTCTTAAAAGGATATCTCACAGTGAGCTTTACTAATGATAATAATATCATCCAGTAGATACTCCGACCCCAAAGTATTACAAACATGGGTCTATGGGGTCAGTAGGTCTGAGAACAATCCTTTACTGAACAAATCTGCAGACACGTAGACACGTAATCACAGATGACACAATAACATGATCTTTTTCAGAGCTTCTGACTGGCTAAGAGGGATCCTGTAAACTCACTATATGGTTTCTCATAACCAGAACTTGCTTTATTTCAACACTATTGTTTGGCACTTTGGGACAACTTATATTAAAAACTTATCTCTTTAAAGAGGTTATGCTATGTTTTGAAGTTATCCCCTATGCACAGAATAAGGGACAACTAATTGATTGGTGGGTGTCTGACTGTTGGGGCTTCCAGCGATCCCAGAAATAAGGATCCCATGTTCCCATCCTGATGGAGCAGCAGGTTTAGCTGGTACAGTCAGGTACAGTGTTTGGCTATTTCCGGATAAGCATGTGACCTACCACTCCATCAGACTCGGGGAATGGACCCCCGTTCTCTGGATTGGTGGAGGTCCCAACGGTGAGACCTCCACCAATCAGTTAGTTATCCCCTATTCTTTGAAAATGAGACAACTTTCTTTGAATAGGGGATAACTTCAAAACTTAGCACAACTCCTTTACACTTGCAAACCAACAAAATAAATATTAGGAAATTTATCATCCACATTGAGGGTGGCTAGCTTTAGTAAGTAAAGTAAGTAAAGGTCATAGCTCCTGCTCATTTTTATTTCTCAGCCAGACTTTATGTCATCCTTAGAGGTCTCCCAAATTATAGGAAATATGATTACAGCCTCAGTGGGAAGCCAGCATCTAAAACTGAAAATTCAGCTCCAAGCAAAGTTTTTTTTTCTGTTCTTCCACTCATCCTGAAAGTATTTTTTTTCTGAGAATTGGTTAAAATTTGTAGGCTACATCTGAACAGCAGTTACATACTTTTTTTTTTATTTTGTTTTATGTGCCGCGTAGGGTTAAAGTGTTTGCTAAAATGTCATTCAGGGGATGAGGTGAAGAATAGCAAGGAATTTTCTATATACATCATGCTCCAAGTAAATAAATATTGGTTATGAGAATCTGGTGTTGTCTTTACTCAAAAACATGTTTTGATGATATCGAAAATCATTCGTAATGCATATTTTTGAGACCGCCCATTATATATATTGTAGAATCTACCCTGAAAATAAAGATTTATTTTGGTAACCTTCTATATTTCTATTACACCATCCATATTAGTTGTAAAAATAGGTAGTATCAATTGATTAGTGGCTTGAAGATGATCAGGTTCCGATTTGTAAAAAGACTACATGGTCTTATCTCAGTATGACTGTGGAATAAATTATGATATTATGACATGATGTGTAGAACATACATATAGACAGTATAATTAATAATCCTGAACCAGATGTTTGAAATAAATACATTAACCAAATAAATTGAAAATGTACAGGCTTTACAGTTAAGTAACATGCATTTATTTTTGAAAGTTATTTACAAATCTGGTTATTTTGCTTTCAAACCAAACATATGAATGAATGAAGATACTCTTCTTCCATAATTAGTTAGCAAAATGACCTAGTTTTATCAAGAAGTATGCTTATTCTCCCGGGAGTGCCATAAAGAACATTTCTGCATCTAATAAATAGGCTTCATAAAACCAAATTTTAACTGAGGATTTCCTTTGATAAATAACGACCTGTGAACTTGATTGAATGTAGCAGTGTTTTGGTCTAGAATACAGACTATTGCAGTATTGCATGCTATTAATTTATTATCTTTATTCTCAGTGCTCTGATATCTCTCTGCAAATAAAGGGGATGTCTATTTAACTATGAAGGGCTAAATGAGACAACAATGTCACCACATACTTGTGTTAATTAATATTGCATCAGCTGTAAATGACAGGCTTATTGTTTACTGTGTGCACTGCAGCATACGTTTATTGCAATTTTCAATACATAAAAAAAAAGATTATCACATTTAGTTGAATTCATAAATCACTTTAATATCATCTTCAGTTTCTGAATTATTTTTTTTGTTTCTATAGTTTTATCTCCATTTGCTATGTGTTCATTATTTAATTTATAATATTAATTTTATGTGTATGTAGTTATGTTACTAATAAATAAAAATAAATATCTTGTTTTGAAACATTACAGAAAAGACATCTTAACAAAAAAATGAGAATAGCATATTAAGTAAAATTCAATATTCTGTCTTTACATTAGATCTGTATTCAGCTAGTAAAAAATGAAAATAAATTACAGAATGATTTGGGTCTTAAAATGGAAATTAAAATGCACAATTTTATAATTCTTTGATGTTTCCTCTAAGTTAGAGAAAGCAGAAATGTTATTTGAAAAAGACTTGATTAATCTTAATTGAAATAAATATCAAGACTCTCAGGAGTTTCATGCTGCCTATCCATGGACATCAAGAAATGATAACAGGCTCCATGGCTCTAAACAACAGCTTAAAAAATAAGCTGGGAATGGATAGAAGAGTCATGGGAAGTGTCCTGTAGGCTTCTTCCTACCTTACTCAGCTTGACTAATAGTACCTTTCCTATTTGTATATAGGGAGTAGCCTTACTCAACCTTACTCATAAATGGAAATTACTGGATTGTATTTTACTTATAAGTACACATCAGTGTGTATAGTAAGTAGTAAACATCATTACATTCATTACAATCATTTAATTACATTAATTACAGAAAACTACTCACATTTTTACTGTTTTATTTTTTTTTTTGTCTTTTTTCCTATTTTACCTTTTCCCTCAAAGTTGGATAATTAAAACCGTCTATCCTCATTTTCATTCACAATATGCGGTGGTCTGGGAGTTCTGGAATACAAAAGTGGTAAATTTTTAAGGTACTTGCATTTTGGGCAAAAATCTGCAACTTTTTCTAGTTTGATACCATGCTCATCACCAGTGTTGAGCGAAGAAAAGCATTTAAAGTGGGATCCGGTCCAACGTTTAGGAAAACTGTGATTTGAAAAAATTTTGAACTTCGTGAAAACGAATCAGGTTTTCCTAAAATGGCCGCTACACTTGTTACAAAGCAAATCTAAGCTAAGAGGAGACAGGCCTGAGAATGCAAGATCACCCATAATGCCGTTCAGCCAGCCAATGTGCAAATAGCCATCCCCTGTGATGTCACAGCCCTAAAAAAACCTTATCCTGTTCTGTCTCTGCTGAGCATAGGAAGAGCCATGCAAGCGCTCATGCGCTATAGAAAGTGTTGCTGCTAAGTTTTAATATAACAATATTGGAGAGGGAGAGTGCAGGGAGACTTATGCTGCATCAGTTTTATTTATTTCTACATTTACTTATTTCTACATCAGCCAGAAATTAAGATATGTAATTCAGTACCAATAAGGTACCAACCAATACCATCCATTCTGCACCCCTTAGGGGGTCAAGTCTTAGTGATGACATCCTCATCTTTTTCTGGCTTTATTTCTTCCAAATCAACCTTCAAATTACCATGTCCTAGAAAAGTCAGCAAGATGTAGAGAGAGGAGGAGCTGGATGTTCTCATCGATATTAGATGATGTGGAATAAAAAGGAAAACATGACAGAAGAAGGGCTCCCACCTGTACGGTAGGAGAACGCTAGGGTTGGAAAAGTGTGTATGCCAGAGTTAATTAATATTCAGTGTTTACTGTCAAATAACCTGCAGGAGATTGCAGGCCAGAACAGCAATAATTTTGCCAAATCAAATTTCTCTAAACTTTGCTCATCTCTTCTCGTTACTTTTGAAAAAAGTGACCAGGGTAATTCTTTTTTCATGGGCATGTACCTAGAAGATGTGCTATATAAAAAGCCAGTTTTAAAGGGGTTGTTCAGGGGATTTATATTGATGACGTTTCCTCAGGATCAATATCTGATCTATGGGTCTGACACTCAGCACCCTCATCGAGCAGCTGTTTGAACTGGAGGCGACACTCCATGCGAGCACTGCTTCTTGTTCATTACTCTGCCCATCATCTCGGGAGCCAGTGTAATTATGTACAAGTACTTGTTTCATTCACTTGAATAGAGCAAGTATTTGTAATTATGCTGTCATTCCATAGAAGCTGACACAGAGTTTTATAAAGAAGAAGCAGCACTCGCATGGAGCGCAGCCTCCTCTACAAACCGCTGATCGGTGGGGGTGTTGAGTATCAGATCCATGTAGACCAGATATTGATGTCCTGAGGATGTCATCAATTTAAAACCCCTGCACAACCCCTTTAAGAAACTCTCATCACTATATGAAATGGTTATTCTGGCCATGTTTGTTAATTTTTTTAATCATTATTTTACATGACATAGTTTTTCAGAGCCTAACCCAGCTCCTGGAAATGCAAATAGTCTCCTCTTGTCTGAATACACCCTTAAGATGTGTTTCTGCTGTCTGTTAATGTCATTCAAATTGCAGTTCATATTCTTGCAACAATATTTTTATTGATTTTACAATAAAATATTATACAATTTGTTATCATATTAACATATTCTTATTCCTCAGAGGATGTCCACATACGTCTCTGCTCATATCATACACACATTGATAGATTTCCCATATTTAAAGTCTTCTTTCCTAGGCATCCCTGAATATACCTGTGTCCAGCAAGTCAACTAGCAGTTTCTTCATAGCTTTTAAACTCTTACTTCATGACACCTGCTGTTCAACTAAACCCCTGTGCTCCACATTAATACCGAACTTACAACGGACTGCCTACTGTTTCTGTTTAGTTCCTATTTAATTAAGTTGATTCGTTTCTCCAAATAAAATAATTTTCTATGTATGCAGTTGCATACATTTCAAACATTGTTGTGTTCCTTTCACCATGGGAAAAAAGTGAAGAAAATGAGATCAAGGCCATTAATATGTAGCTGTTGAATTTCTTCCATCCTGTTCATTTTCTTTGTTGTTTTTTTTAATACATTTTCTCTGCATACAACAGTTTATAATTGTGATGTACACATACAAGACTTGACAAGCAGCAGAAAGTCTACAGGTCTTCAGGTCTTGAATCAAACGACTATGAGTAAAGAAAGGTACTTCATAAGATAAACCTCTAGTATCTTATGGGTTATTTCTCACTAGGTATACACTGACCTACTGGGACTGGGGGCAGGTGGTAATATATATATATATCTATTACTACTTTTAAAGGGGTTATCCAAGAGTATAAAGTGTCCCCCCATGTGCCGGGCTCCCCACATGGAATATACTTACCCCGCTCAGTGCGCCTCTCCTGGTCCCCACACCGCCTCTGCTACCTATACCTTTCAGAACTTTTCTATCAAGAAACCTTATGATGGACTCCATTTAAAGGAACATAATAGAAAAAACTGATACACTGTTGATTCCCGGCACCGGTCCTAAAAGGGCAGCGCTAGACACTGGAAGTCTCCATTTAGTGTTTTTTGTCTCACCTACACAGATCCATGCCCTGGACGTTCTATATGCACATGGGGGGCACATTTATTAAGCCCCGCGTTTTAGACGCCAGTCTTAATAAAGTCCCATAGCTGGCAGTGGTTCCGCCGGAGCTATGAAGATATGCCGGTCTCTCCATAACTTTGGTGCCTCCAGCACCAGTTCTTAATGTAAGACAGCTTACTTGCTGTCTTACATTTAGACCATTTTCTATGCCGAAAATAGGCATACACCACGCCCACAATTTTAGACCTGGGGTGAGTGGAGTTGCAGATAGTGGCCCAACTAACCGTTCCAGTGCCAATTGCACCTAAAATGCACCTAATTTAGGCATGTTATTCCATGTGCTGTTGTATTACATGTGCTGTTGTATATTACTTTCTGTGGCACCATATATTACAGGATTTATTATCCTCTTTCAAGCAATGGTTCTAAGGGAGATTAGTTACATAATACAGTGTCTGACTGAGCATGCCAGTTTCTATGGGTACTGTCAAGGGTACTTTCAAGGGTAGTGTAGGATGCAAAGAAGTTAATGGCTGACATATAGCATGGTTATACCAGTAGTGATCCTGGCTTCTTACATATTTGACAGCTTCCCATCTATAGAAATTAGCGTGTGTCCAGACTGAGTGAATTACTGTATGTTATATAGATTAAATAAAGCATGTTTCATCTGAGCATGTCTGGGACAGAGAATAACCTCACTTTGTGCTCAGCTTTAACTTACCAGATCATGATTTATATCTGAAATAAATAAATAACAGTAAAGAAAATCTGCAGCTTCCTTTAGTCCATATGCCAGCTGCAAGATTCTGGGCTTGTGGCCAAAAAGAGTAACACCCAAAGATATAAAGAATCACGATAATCAAGCACACCTTAACTCCTGGATGCTTCAATGCATTGGCAGCATACTGTAACTCAATTATTCTTCTGTCCAGTGATATTTGTGGAGGTATGGTAAATTTTAATCTCACCATGTTCTAAGATAATATAAAAATCCAATTGCTTTGCAAAAAATGCTGTATACAGCTTTCATAGGAGGAGAAATAGGAGAATGTCCAATAGGAAAATATCTCTACAGAATTTCTATGTTAGGGTCCATTTGTAAATAGCTTTTTTCCCTGCAATTCCTTTACCAGAGGTAACAAAATGTCTCCTTTCCCTGCAAAAAGCTATTTCTATTAGCTGCTTTGCAGTGAACAGATGCTCACTATGCAGATACCTAGTTTTGAGGAGTTTCACTGAACATGTGTGACCAGCAGGACACAGTTTAGTAGATGGACATGCACATTTTTATACACTTTGATCACCAGATGGCACCATACTATATAATGTACTGCCAATTCGCTTTTTTTTACAATGGTCATTAAGGGGCCTTATTTTAGGCCACTGACCTTTTACTAGAGCCTATTCTAAGCCCTGCACAGGCTCTTGCTCTAATGGCTCAGATTGCAGAAGAGCTGATCCTGGTTGATACATAAATAGCTTCAGCGGGATGTGGTCCCCTCTGTCACTCATTGGCGCTGCTGAGATTGAGATTGTAGGCGCTGATGTCTGTATACGGCAGCCAGGTTTCCCAAGTATGCACTGTGTATAGTCCCTATTAGGCTGTGACAGAGGTGCAGCCTGACAGCTTGTCTGTCAGCATACTTCTGACAGCATAATACGCAGTACTACTTAAGTAGTACAGTGTACTATGGAAGAAATCAGAGGACCACAAGTCAAAGTCTCCTTGTGGGACTAATTAAAATGAACACTGTTAATTCCATACTTGATGTAGTAACTGAGGCTGTGAGTGCTTTTATTTCATATTTATTTTCTAGCATTTACTACCCATACCTTACTTCTAAAATAATACTAAAGGTATATTTATCTGCCTCCCTTCCCCTACATTTCATTATTTCAACCCCATAACTGACTTAGTCAACAGCAAGCAGGTTATTACATTAGAATATATTTATAATTATGCTATTGCATTTAATTTTGCGTAATGGTATATTGACAAAAAAGTGACTGCAAGTAATGATTAATGTAATTAGTAGGGATGCATACTGTAAGCACATTGCAAATTGCATACAGAACTAGTCAATGCTCCATCAGTGATCAATTTAAAGGAATACATAAAACTTCTATTTACGGTATAGTAATAATTTAAAGGGAATGTGTCATAAATTATATATATATATATATATATATATCAATCATACATTTGTTTCTCAAATTTCTTTTGTGACATTTCCCCCATTCCTTTGATGCCACAGTCTGTTACCAGGCAACAATATATAGCCTGCTGCCAAAGAAGTCTGCAAGGTTGCCCTCTAAGTGATGGCAGGTCACTGGGACGGGGCTACTTATTTTTGTGGGGGTTCATTATGATACAGGTTAGCTGTACCTTATATATTCAGATCTGAAGTTTCTCGACATCACCAGGCAGAATATGCAATAAATGCATTTTCTCCAGTAAAATGATTTTTTTAAATGCTGAGTACAGTAGTGCATTGAGAATGATGAGCTTTGTAAAAGTGATGCCAGGAATATCAATTTATTTAAAGATGTTATCATCAAAGAAAGAGATTTGTCTAAGGATATGACACTCAGAAAATTCATCTGAGAATAAGATCTAATATTAGAACACACTAATCCATAAAAAGACTCAACCACTGATTGATCTATGTATATTAAGGTCACCAAACACAATGTAATTAGCTATGCCAAAATGGGTCCTCTAATGAGGACAGACAAGTAACTCTTTCTCTTGATTAGAAAACTGTGCTCTGTGTAACATTAATGGTCTCTACAGTCTCATAGATATAGATTACATGGAGCATGTGCTATATTTTTAACACACAATCTTGCAGTCTAAAGATATGATAGCTATGACTGGGCAGTTAATGTACAGGGTTACAGTCTGTTTATAAAGGATCACCAAAGTCGGGAAGGAATTTTTTTCCCCTTAAGTGGGGAAAATTTGCTTTTACCTCACAGGATTTTTTTTCAGCCTTCCTCTGGATCATTTTGCAGGATAACAGGCCACAGGTGTCATATTGCACCTCCTACACCTAGTGGGGATGTGCAATTCTGTCCTATGCATGAGACCTTCGGATGACTGGTATGGGGCTATTGCCAATATGTTGCAGTTACTTATTTAGTGGATCATAGAATAAGCAGAATACTACAGATGTTTCCTTCATTGCCTTGCTGTGGACTCAAAATATTAAAATAGCTGTGTGGTGCAGGATATGGCATGATTTCATGAGATATCTATCATATATGTGTCTGTTCAAAGCCAACTAGTGCTTGCGCTGTGATCTTTGCTAACATGTCGCAATATTGAAGTTGTTTTACTATATTAGTATATCACACATATTCATGGTGCAGAACATGTTTGTATCATTCTGGTATTTTCTGGATGTTTCAATCATGAGATTGAAATTCAAAATTCTCTTGATACTTGCTACTTGATACTAGCAGCTTCAACCAGATGACACAAAAATATTACCTACCCAAATATAACTGATAGAAAATAGAAGTTATATCTCATAATATATATGCAGTTCAATCTTTCCTGGTAGTTTAAAAAAAGTCCTAAATAACCCTTCAGTTTAAGAAAATAAAAAATCACATTAACAGGAAAGCAAAAAGAAACTGGTGACCTTCTTTTCAGCTGTAATTTGGCCATTTCCCAGACTCCCCTTCTGCCATCTAAGATGGTTGCACTGCCTCTCAGACTACCTGGTGCATACTGTGGTTTTGGTAGCCCAAGACATTTCCTGCTGTCCTGTTGGCCCAAACTGCTCATGTGAACAGTGCTGGCCAATCCAAGAGCAGGGCTGGACAAGCAGGAAGTTTCTAATGCACTGTGTGCATAATGGAGTCCCAGAAGCGGTGCAGCCATTTTGGATGACAGAAGAGGATCTGCATGCAACTGAAAAGATGAGAAGGTGGTCACCATGTATGTTATCTGGTCATTCCCTAGGTAATGTGAACTGATTTATTTAAACTGAAGGATCACTTTAAAGAGTATGACCACTTTACTTAACCAGTGAATCTTACCTAGTCTGATATTTGCATGCTCTTGCATCTTTATTATAACTTTGTGGCCGTTTTCACAATAATTAAGGCCATTCAACCTCCAGCACTCAACAAGTCAACTGTAGCCTTTGGACATCACTCCTGTCTATAAGATGGCCACAGACAAAGGAGCATGTGACAAAAATATCATCATCCCTGACCAGATGCAAGAAACGGGACCATCATGTAAAACTTTCATGCCAAGTCACTTACAAGCAATTCTAGAAAACAGACGACCTTTAATAGAAATATTGATTTGTTGACTGATTAATTTCTGAGACAAAGTTGCAACTTCAGTTTAATCAACAGGATTATATTCGTGCTTTGCCAAATCTTTACAGTGATGGATGAAAGATCATCGACAGATCAGACATGGTAGAAAATGTATATATGTTTTGTACTTGCTGTCTATTCTTTACTATTATATTCTGTATACTGCCCTATAATGTGTTAGCAACATTTTTGGATATACATGAGGTTGACAAAATTGCAGGAGATCCAGTCACTCCAATCTCTGTTACCATCCAGCTAGTAAGAATATGACCACATAGACAGCTTAACAGATCTGTCAGCATCAACAATCACCTTCTGAGAAGCAGTGAAATGACAGTGATGAGCGGCAGGGGCAATATTCGAATTTGCGATATTTTAACGAATATTTGGGTGAATATTCATCATATATTCGCAAATTTGAGAATTCCTTATCTCCAGTCATTTTCTTGATTGTGAAAATCGGCAATCGAAAAATTCGCAATAAAAATTTGCCATACAAAAATTCGTGATTAAAACTACTCCTAAAGTCAAAGATATTGCAGCCTTCTCATTGTCCCACAAGCAAGAAGTAGTGAGGGATCATGGGTACTGATGAAAAAAATCTAGAATATTAGGAAGATATAGCACTATATTCTAGATATTCACAAATTCTCGAAGTGCCAATATTCGCGATCAACTCTATCAACTTATAAACAATCGATAGTGATCCTCTTGGTTTAAAAAAAATTGACTATGGGAGTAACAATAGGACGACATACATACTCTGCTTATCAATAGATGTATGACTACCAGAAGTCACATTTCTACTTATCTCTGTACAGTTCTTTAACCTTCTATTTCTTTAAAGGGAATCTCTCACCAGAAAATTCACTGTTAAACCATGCACAATGCCTTGTCGGGCTAGCTCAGCTAAATGTAATAATACATTTCACCTCACAATCTGTGGCTTCATTGGGGAGAAAATCTAATAATCCATTTTAATCCATTTGCAGATTAGCAGTTTAGTGTACTGAGACTGGGCCCAAGCCACTTTGTGCGCCCTAGCTTCTTTTCCAGCTAATATCTCTCCTTCTCCTTCATAGTCATCCTGTCTGGCCCTGTCAATCAAGGAGCAGAAGAGCAGAAGCAGGAAGAGCAAGGATGCACAGAGTTACTTGGGCAAGCTCTCGGTGCACATCTCTAGATTCCTCTCAGTCCTTCTTTACATTTCCATATTCCTTTAATGTGTTTTCCATTACAAAATCTAAACAATTTATGTTCAATAAAACCATTTGGATACTAGAATATTTTCATGTAAAATATATGTATATACATAATTGAGGTTTATCATAAAATTACATGTTCTTCGTGTACTATTAGACATAGATAAATTGATCAGGAATCTGAAATTCTAAATTCTGGAAGTTTTCTTTTAGTAAAGAACAGTCTTAAATAAGGAATTGTACAAAGCCAGAAGTTTGAAAGGAGTAAACAATCATAAGACAGTGCTGGTTAGAAAAAATAGTTTATAATTGTATTTTGTGTCCATAAAATGAAGTATAGCATTATGACCAAACACTATATTCATCAAGTCATTTTACCACTTTTTCTGATACTTATTAAAGCTTTTACGCCTTGGTATAAAAATTTGCAAATGATGGTGCCTGCCACATTTGTTCCATAATTTTTGAGCTTCTCAACACTTGGCCATATGTGCATTACTGTATATTTCAATGTTGGTACTTATTAACAGCCCTTAAAGGATTTGTTTCTTTAAAATTGAAGGCATAATCTTAGTAAATGTTGTATACATGTTTAGTATATCAGTTGGGGTGTGACTCTCCACACCTTCAATGATTTGCTGTTTAAAAGAGCAGCTTTATTGACTACTGCATCCCCTTAACTGTTTATTACGCACAGCCTTATACTTTCAGTAGTGTCTCTGCCTAGTATTACAGCTCAGTCCCATTCACTTAAAAGGGACAAAACTTTATTATACTATACTACCATGCACAACTACAGCTAAAAGTACAGTATGGAGGAGACAAAAAATCCCTTATTTGTCTGACGGATAGGTTTCACCCCAAAACTCATTACAGTTGAGATTTTAAAATGACAAAAATGCATTAAAGTCGAACATGAAGAATTTTGTGCCAAGTCCGGGGACTTTTTTTCTCCTCCATACTGTACTTCAAGTGATGCTGATGTTTTTGAAGAACTGTGAACCGAATGAGATGGCAGCACCTGCCTCTAATATGATACACTTCTACAACTGGTTGTGTCTTTTAGGCTGGGTTGACATCTGCGTTGTGAACTCCAAAACTCTGTTCTGCTCACTGTATCCAGCATATACGCTAGCTTTCGGACAGTCTAAAAATACTACAAGCAGCATTTTTTGTCTGGACGAAAGCCGGCATATATGCCAGAAAGCATCCAGATCCCCTCTGGATCCCATTATAGTGGATGGGCATCCAGCAGTGCCAGTGGTATCCGGCTATGCCGAATACAGTGAGCTGTTCACAGTGCAGATGTGAATGTGCCTTGTACAACAGTTGAACACATTGTCTTCTGTCTGGACCATTGTACCTGTATTAAAAGAAAAAACTTCTCTATGAAGTGCTCTGACCTTGTTTTTTCATATATGAGATATCACGACTAAAGGTAAAGAGCTGTGTCTTGTAAGAAAAGTTGTGAGGATAGGCCACCAGTTTTAAAGAACCTGATAACCCATTTAAACACTCATGAATTAACATTCACTGTGTTATATTTCCTATATTCCGGTTATGTTCCCTATCCCTAAGAGAACCAACCCTTCTAAGTACTCTCAGGTCATTTAATATATTGATTGTGTCTGCATTAATGACATCTGTTCAATACCTTCTGATAATACAGATATTTTAAAGAAGAAATTCATCATATAATGAAAAGGATGAAATCAATATCATGACTTTTCTTTTTTCTCAGACCAGCCATGGCACATGATCCTGATGTTAATTCTGCTATTCGCTTCTTCATGGGAAGAATCGATCCCATGTCATGGTTTGCAGTGGCTTCTAATGTAAAGACATAGGCTGCATACCAATGTACCAAACCCACTGTGCTGTCTCTCCTGTTTAATAGAGTAGAAGGCTAGCGGTTAACTCTGAAATCTAAATTGTCTTTTCTCGAATTAAAGTACAGTATAATAGACCTTGTGCACATGGCTGAGGCTAAATAATAACACACAATTGATGATAAGGAGAAATGCAACAGCTTGATATATTTTATTTCACAAATACTTTAACTAAGTAGTTATTGACTAAATGTAGAATGAGTGAATTGTTGCTGACAACACTGGTGTCTAAAGCAATAAAGTACTCAGAGTGACGATATAGGTTTAGAAACATCCCATCAACCATGCATTCAGAATGAAAATACATTTGCCTCATCCTCTGTACAGAAATACATTCCTTATGTTTGTACTCAGCAAATATAGAATACAACATGGGATCAGTGAGACAACTTTTAGGATCACAGCCAGTACAGCTTTACAAAAAGATAACACACACTGTAGAAGGTTGACCACTTCAGCACGAAATTCAATGCATTCATAATGAGTCCTAAAGTGGCTTGTTACTCTTGGTTCCTTCTATCATTTGTTAAAATGCTGACAAAAAATGTGATATGGGTTAGAATTCATATTCCATGTATAGGCAAAACAATGTATTATTTTTATGGTTTGATCTACAGCAGGCATCCTCAAACTGCGGCCCTCCAGCTGTTGCAAAACTACAACTCCCAGCATGCCTGAACAGCCTACAGGTAACAGCATACAGCAGGGCATTGTGGGAGTTGTAGTTTTACAACAGCTGGGGGGCCGCAGTTTGAGGATGCCTGATCTACAGTAATGTGATTGCTATCTATTTAAGGCCTAAGACGGGTCAAACACAGGAGCGTATGAGCAACAGCTATCTCAATGGAGTCCCCCGTTCCACATGCACATGCTCAGCTCAGTTGAGCATGAATGTTTTCTGAATGACCATTAATTTAGCGCTTCCATGTATATCATCCTGTGTCAGGATGTCTGATACAGATTAAAAAAACTTGGCTGTGATGCCAACTTGTTTATTAGAATGAAAAAAAAGGATGAAATCTAGAGGCTATGCATTTTACCACTGGAGCAGTGGCTTTATCAGGCCATAATACAGTATTATGGCTTGGTGAAGGAGGTGGTCCATTGTTGAAATGTGTAGATGTCATTGTTTGTCAAGATTATGCTTTATACAAAAATAGCAGTAGTTAAATCTCATATTATACAAGAACATGAATACATTTAAAAGCAAAACTAATAAATTCATAAAAAATTTGTTGGTTGGTTTTGCCATCACTAAACATCAAATAACTATGACAAAAAATTCCAAGGAGTATTAAGAGAGAAGTACCAGCAAAATATAAAGCCAGGAGAGAATAGGAGTCATCAAATTAATAGACAAGGGGTTAATCAAGAAACAAGTTTAAGCCAGGAGGGTTTGTAAAAGCCAAATCAGAAGGCAAGGGGAAAATTAAGAAATAAGCCTCGGTCAGTATACAGGAAGGTCTAACAGGAATGCAAAGCTGACTGAACGTAGAGCTCATTACAGGAACCAGGAATCAAAATCACAGGCAAAGTGTCAGGCAGCCAGGGAGACAGACGCAGTCTCACCGGAAGCATGTCACCAAGTAAAGACGTGTCTCTCATTCTCCCAGGTGGTCTCCGGCCCTCCAGTGGGACATCCCTCACCCCTCGCTGGCCACGAATCTCTGTGAGATCCAATCTGGATCTTGGTACTGCTTGGAGATGGGACACATCATTCCCAGTGCTGACACTGGTCAGGGGGCCCGGGATGCCAGAACCCCTAGCATCAGCTGTTCCCGGGGGGACCTCTGTTGTTATGTCTCCTGGCTTAGACATGTGGTGAGAGGTTTGTTCCTCTGCACACTCTCAACCCTCACCTGTGCTTCCCTGGTCTGAGGGTGGAGAATGGGTGGGACCTCAGCAGTGTCAGGTGATCTGTGGTGGGATATTTAAACCTGGTCTTTTCTCCCACTGATTATTCTGATTATTCAGTTACTTCCATGGTTATGGATCTGAAGCTATGTGGTCAGTGGTTGCTCTGGTTATTGACTCTGGCTTTAGTTTTGGTTTTCTTCTGGTTCTTGTGCCCTGGCTTACGTTTACTGACCATTCTCGTGTTTCCTTATTGACCATTGCATAGTGTCACGGTATTTACTTTGGGGTTTTGCCCAACGGCGGACGGTGTGTCCAGCCACCAGCCGCCCTGCTATTTGACACCTGGGAAGGGCTCTGCTAAAGTCCCCCTTGCTGCTAGAGGCAGTTTAAGAGAACCCCCGGCCCTCAAGGATGTTCAGAGTGTGACGGCTTGCTGGCCGTCAGTTTGGCTTTATCATTACATTATCATAACACAAAGGCAACAGTCAGTGTCAGACCTAAATCCCTCGCCTGGCTCTGGAATGGGACGCCAAGCCAGGAACCAGATTGGCTTCAAGGCTTAGGGTCCATTTACAAGTCCATATGTGTTTTGCAGTCAGCAAATTGCGGATCCGAAAAACACAGACATGGACCGCACATGGCTGGCACTATGATAGAAATGCCTATTCTTGTCCATGGCTGCAGACAAGAATAAGACATGCTCTATCATAGTGCCAGTCATGCACGGTCTGCAAAATGCGCAACACACATGGCCAGTGTCCGTGTATTGCGGATCCTCAATTTGCAGACCGCAAAACATATATACTAGATGGTAACATTTGTCATTGATAAGTAAAGACTACATTCACATGGTGGATTTCTGCAGAAGCCGCCACAGTTTCTGCTGCAGTTTTACAGTTTTGTGACACACTCGGGGTTTAGGGCTCATGCACATGACCGTTGTTGTTTTTCACGGATCCATTGTTCTGCATCTGACTTTTTTTTTTCTCTGATTTACAGTGGGTATAAAAAGTCTACACACCCCTGATAAAATGTCAGGTTTCTGTGCTGTAAAAAAATTAGACAAAGATTAATCATTTCAGAACTTTTTCCACCTTTAATGTGACCCATAAACTGTACCACTCAATTGAAAAACAAACTGAAATCTTTTAGGTAGAGGGAAGAAAAAATATTTAAAAGAATAATATGGTTGCATGTGTGTGTGGGTAAACTAATACTTTGTTAACGCTCATTTTGATTTTATTACAGCACTTAGTCTTTTTGGGTAAAGGTCTATCAGCGTGGCACATTTTGACTTGGCAACTCTTCTTTGCAAAAACACTCCAAATCTGTCAGATTGCGAGGGCATCTCCTGTGCACAGCCCTCTTCAGATCACCCCACAGATTTTCAATCGGATTCAGGTCTGGGCTCTGGCTGGGCCATTCCAAAACTTTAATCTTCTTCTGGTGAAGCCATTCCTTTGTTAATTTGGATATATGCTTTGGGTTGTTGTCATGCTGAAATATGAAGTTCATCTTCATGTTCAGCTTTCTAGCAGAACCCTGACCCTGGGTTCAGACCTGAGCGTTCTAAAAACGCGCGTTTTACGCGCGTTTTTGTCGCGCGTATTTCAGCGCGTTTTTGCAAATAGGAAACGCGCGTAAAACGCGCGTTCTTGTGATTGACTACTGTGGTGTCAATCACAAAACGCCCGTCAAACGCCCCAAAAGAAGCTCAAGTACTTGTTTATGCGTTGGGCGTTTTACAGCGCGTTCAAACGCGCTGTAAAACGCTCAAGTGTGAACCACTCCCATAGGGATGCATTGGTTTTAATCTGTTGAGCGTTTTACAGCGCGTTTGAACGCGCTGTAAAACGCTCAGGTGTGAACCCAGGGTGAAGGTTTTGTGCTAAAGTTACAGCTGAAGAAAAACAGTTGAAGAAAAACAGCTGAAGAAAAACAGCCGCAAAGCATGATGCTGCAACCACCATACTTCACTGTGGGTATGGTGTTCTTTTGGTGATGTGCAGTGTTGTTTTTGCGCCAAACATATCTTTTGAAATTATGGCAAAAAAGTTCAACCTTGGTCTCATCAGACCATAACATCTTTTCCCACATGCTTTTGGGAGACTTCAGATGTGTTTTTGCAAAATGTAGCCTGGCTTGGATGTTTGTCTTCGTAAGAAAAGGCTTTCATCTTGCCACTCTACCCAATAGCCCAGACATATGAAGATTACGGGAGATTGTTGTCACATGTACCACACAGCCAGTACTTGCCAGATATTCCTGCAGCTTATTTAATGTTGCTGTAGGCCTCTTGGTAGCCTCCCAGACCAGTTTTCTTCTCGTCTTTTCATAAATTTTTGAGGGACTTCCAGTTCTTGGTAATGTCACTGTTGTGCTATATTTTCTCCACTTGATAATGATTGTCTTCACTGTGTTCAATGGTATATCTAATGCCTTGGAAATTCTTTTGTACCCTTCTCCTGACTGATACCTTTTAACAATGACATCCCTCTGATGCTATGGAAGCTCTCTGTTGACCATGGATTTTGCTGTGGGATGCGACTAAGAAAATTTCAGGAAAGCCCAACGAGAGCAGCTGAACTTTATTTGGGGTTAATTAGAGGCACTTTAAATGATGGCAGGTGTATGCTGACTCCTATTTAACATGATTTTGAATGTGCTTGCTTAATTCTGAACAAACATTATTTAAGTTTTTTTTGTTTACTTCCCTCTACTTACAGTGGATATAAAAAGTCTACACACCCCTGCTAAAATGTCAGGTTTCTGTGCTATAAAAAAATGAGACAAAGATAAATCATTTGAGAGCTTTTTCCACTTTTAATGTGACCTATAAACTGTACCACTCAATTGAAAAACAAACTGAAATCTTTTAGGTGGAGGGAAGTAAACAATTCAGGAGAAGGGTACAAAATAATTTCCAAGGCATTAGATATACCATGGAACACAGTGAAGACAATCATCAAGTAGAGAAAATATAGCACGACAGTGACATTACCAAGAACTGGAAGTCCCTCAAAAATTTATGAAAAGACGAGAAGAAAACTGGTCTGGGAGGCTACCAAGAGGCCTACAGCAACATTAAATGAGCTGCAGGAATATCTGGCAAGTACCAGTCAATATTGGCACAAAACCTTCAGGCTTCTGCTAGAAAGCTGAACATGAAGATGAACTTCATATTTTAGCATGACAACAACCCAAAGCATACATCCAAAACAACAAAAGAATGGCTTCACCAGAAGAAGATTAAAGTTTTGGAATGGCCCAGCCAGAGCCCAGACCTGAATCCGATTGAAAATCTGTGGGGTGATCTGAAGAGGGCTGTGCACATGAGATGCCCTCGCAATCTGACAGATTTGGAGTGTTTTTGCAAAGAAGAGTGGGCAAATCTTGCCATGTCAAAATGTGCCATGCTGATAGACTCATACCCAAAAAGACTAAGTGCTGTAATAAAATCAAAATGAGCGTTAACAAAGTATTAGTTTACCCACACACACATGCAACCATAGTATTCTTTTAAATATTTTTTCTTCCCTCTACCTAAAAGATTTCAGTTTGTTTTTCAATTGAGTGGTACAGTTTATAGGTCACATTAAAGGTGGGAAAAGTTCTAAAATTATTTATCTTTGTCTCATTTTTTTACAGCACAGAAACCTGAGAATTTAGCAGGGGTGTGTAGACTTTTTATATCCACTGTAAGTCCTCCTCCATTGCATTATTCCACAAAACATATCCGTATGGTTTCTGTATGCGATCTGTTTTTTTACAGATCAGAAACGGAAACAGTAACATATTAATTACCAAACACATGAACAATATGAGCTGGGCATAGCATTTCTACAGTATGGATCTGCAAAATACGGATGACATACGCATGTGTTCCGTGTGCGTTCCCTATTTTTTGCAGACGCATTGATTTGACTAGGGCCCGGATCATGATTTGCAGACAATAATAGGACATGCACTACTTTTTAGCGAAACGGCCATGCGGACAAACGGAAATGGAATACACACGGGGTAACTTCCGTATTTTCTCCAGCCCCATTGAAGTGAATGGTTCTGCATACAGGCCGCACAAAAAACGGAACGGAAGTCAAAAGAAAATACAGTTGTGTGCATGAGCCCTTTGTCTTATTGAATGGCACTAAAATTTGGGCAACACATTTGCTCCCACATAATTCTAGTGCTAACAGTTGACATCTCCTGCTAGTCTCTGTTTACATTGGTTGTAACTTTTATGTGCTCTATTGGAACATTGCTCTAGTCAATTGCAGATTTAAAAAGACATTTTTCCCACAAAAAAACCCTCATACAGCTAAGTTGAAAAATTAAAAAAGTTATGACTCCCTTGATGCGGCATGAAAAAGTGAGCAAAAACATCCTGCAGCCTCAAAATAGGCTTGATGTTGAAGGCTTTTTGACATGTTCTTGATTAATCGACCATTACATTTTCTCAAAGATTATGTAAGGATCAAAATGTATATGAATGGTACAAAAGGAAATTAGAGTACAGTAAGATTCCTTACTTTGTGGCCTAGAGTACCACCATATGTAGGAAAACTTACATAAAAGGTTTATATATGTAAATTTATCAGCTAGACTCATGTGCAATAGCAGAGTTTAGGGACTCATACACCTTTGTATATGGCTTACTGATCCAATGATTGCATGTGCTCTGTCACAGAAAATCAATGAGCCATTTGCTGTTGAATACATCACTGACTTGAAGTTTTTGTATTTAATTTGCAATATGAACAACTTCAAACAGACTTAAATGATAGGATAAAGAAAAAGTGTTTTGGCTGTGCAGGAGATTTAATTAGATCCCTATTTATTTTCCTTCTCAAAAAAGCATCATCTCTCTTGGTGTAACTGATTTGTTAATCATTAAACAGGGAAGCAAAAAATTATTTCTGCAGCATCCACAAGGATTTATGAGCCATGTGTGCCAGATTTTTAGCTGGCTTATTAATTGCTGAAATGTTGATTTTTAATCAGTTGAACAATGGGAAAATCAACATAATTAGGCTGAAAAAACATTGTACTTGGATCTTGGTCAACAAGGAAATAAAGCCTATTTTTTTTTTTTTTGCAAAAGCATAGATTTATTTCTTCTATATTTTCTTTTCTTTGGGGAAAAAACATCATAGTGTCAACCTTATTCTTTATCATCAGTTATGAAAGAGAAAATTATACTTTGTCTGATATTAGTAGCATTTTGAAGCATGGCATTACATATATGTAACCTACATAACATTAAACTGTTTCTATTTATCTGTCTATAGCTATCTATTGATTTAGCTGTCTATCTATTTATCCATCTATCTATCTATGTATCTGTCTATATCTATCTATTGCTTTAGCTGTCTATCTATCTATCTATCTATCTATCTATCTATCTATTTATTTATCTATCTATCTTCCTATCATCTATACCTTTCCACTTATTCATCTTTTAAATATCTATTTTACTTACTATGCCTTTTCTACATATCTCCTAATAATCCAAACTATTCAATATCATCCACTATGTATGTACTTATATTCTGAATAGTATACTCAAATTTTATAGTGAAAGGAACAATGTTAGCAAATGCAGGCAGAAAACAACGTATTAAATGTATAAGGAACACGCTTTATTGCCAGACAAGTCAATTTAGAATATAGAATACAATATTTGCCTAATTCCTCACATAGTGACAATTTCTTTCACCACTTTGTGTGAATGGATATTCGAAGGCAGAATGTGGAATTGATAATGTACAAAATATTTCCAGAACTTTTTAATTGTGTAGAACATATCCACTATTGTTTCTTTCGTAAATAGACTGAACAAAGAATTGGAAAGCTCAATAAATACATGGTTACATCATTGGAGCTTGATATTGTGACCTTGTGATGTGGAGTCACATGGGCTCCCAACCTGTTTACAATACAGCTGCTTTGTGAGGGAATAAAAATTAACATTGTAAATCTTACTATACATTATTACAGCGTGAGGCTACTGGTAATTCTTCAGCTGACAGCTTATATTTTATATATATATATATATATATATATATATTTATATATACAAAAAACAGAGGATCAATTCCAACTTCTTGCGTAAAAAATATTTGTTCTTTATTTGGCTTGCAAAATTTGAAATCCGACATATATCACATGGAGAGACAGAGGGTGACTGTGATGCATTTCGGGCTATGGTATTGAGCCCTTCATCAATACTATAGCCCGAAATGCGTCACAGTCACATTCTGTCTCTCCATGTGATATCTGTCAGATCTTAAAATTTGCAAGCCAAATCAAGAACAAATATTTTTTATGCAAGAAGCTGGAATTGATCCTCTTTTTTTTGGATTGTACAAGGGTGGCTAGGTTTAAACTCTATCTTCCGTGCTTTAGAAGGGTGATTAGAGGTGAGAGCTGCACTTTATTTTCTTGTGTATGTATATATATATATATATATATATATATATATATCGGGCAGCACAATGGCTCAGTTCTTAGCGCTGGGGTCCTGGGTTCGAATCCAATCATGGACAACATCTGCATAGAGTTTATATGATCCCTGTGTTTGCGTGGGTTTCCTCCGGGTACTCCGGTTTTCTCCCACACTCCAAATATAACAGTGCTAAGTGAGTGTAATAAATATATATATAATTGCTATAAAACTTTGCATGCAGTTATGTCGTAGGCAGGTTCACCTATCATTTCACATACTTTTGCCACTCACAGATGTGATATTAGATCTGTCTTCTCAATAAATAACTAAGTCTAATATTTTCGATTTTTTTTTTTTGTTTACCCTTATCTACTCTTAGGACTTTTGTGAAAATCTGTTATAGTTTTAGGTCAAATTTATGCAGAAATATAGAAAATTCTGAAGCAACACATGTATGGCTCACTGGGGTCTAGGATTTCTGATACTTACTTGCTTAGTTTTTTTTGTCAAAGTAGCCACCAGAATCAACATCTGAAACCAAGGTGGCACAGTATAACTAGAAAGTGCCAAGGAAGTTATATGGTGACTTTGGCAATGTGGCTGAGTGGATGAGCTGTTGAGCTTAGTATAGGTTCTGTTTGCTTTAAATGGTGCCAGAATAATGCTGCACTTATTGTTATATTGTATAAATGTTACCCACAGTGCCATACTTTTGGTAAATCATCAACAATTACCTATTGTATTTTTAGAATGATTCTGACTTTCTCTGTTGCCTCTGTCTCAAGGAACTTATTAACCTAGTGCTATGGATACCAACCTGTAGCTCAGGTGTTCAAAACTCCCAACTCTTAGGTCACAGGGAGGAGACAACTGGAGTAGGGACAACTGGATAGCAAGCCCTGTGTCCAGCTCTGAGTAGCAACTGAACAATAAGCTCTGTGTCCAGTAACACTGCTGTCACCTGACTATTTTAGAACCTGACTGTTAAAAAAAAGCCAAATCATAGGGAGGTTGCAGACAAGTCACAGTCCCACATAACTTGCATTGTGTTTGTCACCGCCGGTTCTGGGAGGCGGTCGGTCAGAGGTTCCTCCCTGTCTTGTGTATGATGTTCTTTGTTTTGGTTTCACTTTGCTCAGTTCCTTTCTCTCCCTCAGCTGCCTCTTATCTTGATTAATTGGTTTCCTATGTATTCCCTCCCTTACTGCTTCTCTGTGCGGTTTATATTACTTCCTGAATGAAGTGTGTGCTGCTGGAGGCTGCAGTTGTTTTGCTCTAAGATAAGTGCATTCCGTTTACTTTGTGTTTTGTTTGCTGGCTTGATTCTAGGTGACCCTGACTCCCTCTGTATTCAGTGCAGGGAGGCGGTGGTCGTGTCCCCTCACTACTATAGGGTTTTCAGGCGTCACACAGTCTTAGGTACGTGGGCATGCAATCGTCTACCATTGGAGCCTTTGCATGTGTAGCAGTCAGGGAGAGCTGTTAGGGTTTTAAAGGGCTCACCTATATGCTCCTTAGTTTTGGTTTAAGCCAGTCTGTCGTTATTTATCAGTTCCTGCTAACTGTTCTCCATTCTTGACATTATAAACCGCCATAACCGTCTCAAGCATGGATCCGGTTTCAGCATTGATTGACCGCATGCAAGGTCTTTCTCTGGAGGTAGCAGATCTCCGTGAAACTGTTTCTCAGCTTCAGGTGACCGATTCTGCTGGCGTTCATGGAGTTTGTTCCGAGCCTAAAATCTCTCTTCCGGATACGTTCTCTGGGGGTAGTGAGAATTTTGTTCGTTTTAGAGAGGCTTGCAAACTCTATTTTCGCTTACGTCCCCATTCCTCTAGTGATGAGAAGCAGAGGGAGGGGATCATCATCTCGCTGCTCAGGGAGCCCTGGGTCAGATATATGATGATCTGTATCGTAGTGCTCTGGCTGAATCTAAACTGCGCCTTTTATGCCAGGGTAAACAGTCCGCAGAGATATATTGTTCTGAATTTCTGAGGTGGGCAGCTGATACTGGTTGGAATGATGCTGCACTACAAAGTCAATTTTGTCATGGTCTTTCTGAGAGATTAAAAGATGCATTTGCGTTTCATGAGAGGCCAGTGTCTTTGGAGTCTGCCATGTCTCTAGCTGTTCGTATTGACAGGCGTCTGAGAGAGAGAGAGGAGACTACTCTTTCCTGTCAAATTCAGCCCAAGGACACTGGAGTTGTCTCATGCAGTGCGCAGGGGTCTCACTCTGTCTCTATACGCTCCATGGAGGACCCCATGCAGCTGGGTTTAGTTGCCTCTGATACTAGAGGATTCAGCCCTCAGAGGAGGGTATGTTTCTGTTGTGGAGGTATTAACCATTTAGCTAATGTTTGCCCTTCTAGGAAGTTCATGGGGTTTTCTGAGGGAAATAAAATAAAAAGGGAAAAGAAACCCTCTAAAAACTTTCCATTTGCTACAATTGGCAAGGTTAATGCGGAAATTGAAGATTTGCCATTTGCTTGTAGTTCCCGTTTTCTCCTACCTGCCAGGGTGGCGCTAGACAGCAAGAACATTCTTTGTGAGATTTTTGCAGATAGTGGAGCAGCTGTCAATCTCATTGATAGTCAATTTGCTACAACACATGGTTTCCAGGTTTGCACTTTGGAAAAAGCTATACCTGTTTTTGCTATTGATTCCACTCCACTTTCTCAAAAATTGTAAAAGGGCATAGTTCACAATATCCGTTTGACTGTGGGTGACACTCATGTTGAGGATGTGTCATGTTTTGTCTTAAGCGGATTACCTACTCCTCTAGTGTTGGGGCTACCCTGGCTGACTAAACATAATACCACCATTGATTGGCAAGCAAGGCAAATAACTGGTTGGAGTGAGTTTTGCAGAGAGAATTGCCTCACGGCAACTCTCGCAGAGGTTTCTACCAAGACCGTACAATCTTTTCTCTCAGAATTTTCTGATGTGTTTTCCGAGAGTGGTGTCCAGGAGTTTCCCCCTCTCCGGGAGTATGGTTGTCCAATTAATCTCATCCCAGGCGCCAAGCTGCCTAAATCACGATTATACAATCTCTCTCAACCTGAGAGAGCAGCCATGCGTACTTATATTTCTGAGAGCCTGAGAAAGGGACATATCAGACCCTCGAAATCACCTGTTGCCGCTGATTTTTTCTTTGTTAAAAAAAAGATGGTTCTTTAAGACCTTGTCTGGATTTCAGGGAGCTTAACCGTATCACGATTCGTGACCCCTATATGCTTCCTCTGATCCCGGATTTGTTTAACCAGATTGTAGCGGCTAAAGTTTTTTCTAAGTTGGATTTAAGAGGGGCATACAACCTAGTCAGAGTCAGGGAAGGGGACGAATGGAAGACGGCTTTCAATACCCCGGAGGGTCATTTTGAGAACTTGGTTATGCCCTTTGGTTTGATGAATGCTCCGGCCGTCTTCCAACATTTTGTGAACAGCATATTCTATCATTTAATGGGGAAATTTGTACTGGTGTATCTAGATGACATTTAGATTTTTTCTCCTGATTTCAAGACTCATCGGGACCACCTATCACAGGTCCTGCTGATTTTGCGGGAGAATAAATTGTACGCTAAACTGGAAAAATGTGTGTTTGCGGTTCCAGAGATTCAATTTCTTGTTTTTTTTCTCTCCTCTTCTGGTTTTCGGATGGACCCGAAGAAGGTCCGTGCCGTGCTTGATTGGGAGCTTCCTGAAAATCACAAGGCGCTGATGCGGTTTTTGGGTTTTGCTAATTATTACAGAAAGTTCATTTTGAATTAATCCTCTGTTGTTAAGCCACTCACTGATATGACTAAAAAGGGGGTGGATTTTTCCTCATGGTCGGAAGAGGCGCTTCAAGCCCTTTCTAGTATTAAAGAGCGTTTTGCTTCTGGTGGTAGTGGATTGTTTTAGCAAAATGGCGCATTTTATTCCCTTTCCTGGGTTACCCAATGCTAAGACGCTGGCGCAAGCGTTTGTTGATCACATTGTTAAATTACATGGCATTCCTTCTGACCTCGTTTCTGATAGGGGCACGCAATTTGCTTCCAGATTCTGGAAGGCCTTCTGTTCTCGCTTAGGGGTTCGGTTGTCATTTTCTTCTGCTTGTCACCCGCAGTCGAATGGTCAGACCGAACGCGTCAATCAGAATATGGAGACATATCTGCGCTGTTTTGTTGCGGAGAATCAGGAGAATTGGTGTTCTTTTTTGTCCCTTGCTGAGTTTGCTTTAAATAACCGTCGTCAGGACTCCTCTGATAAGTCACCATTTTTTGGTGCATATGGGTTTAATCCGCAGTTTGGGACATTCTCTGGAGAGGGCTCTTCTGGTTTACCTGATGAGGAGAGAATTTCCTCGTCCTTGTCTCTTATTTGGCAAAAGATTCAGGGTAATCTAAAGAAGATGAGTGAGAGATATAAGCGTGTGGCAGATAAGAGACGTGTGCCTGGTCCGGACCTGAATGTGGGTGATCTTGTGTGGTTGTCTACAAAGAATATCAAACTGAAGGTTCCCTCCTGGAAGTTGGATCCTAGGTTTATTGGGCCTTACAAGATGTTATCCCTTCATCAATCCCATTGCTTTCCGTCTTGATCTTCCTCAGACTTGGAAGATTCATAATGTTTTTCACAAGTCACTATTGAAACCTTATGTCCAAGCTACTGTACCTTCCTCTTTGCCTCCTCCCCCGATTTTAGTTGATGGAAATCTTGAATTTCAGGTCTCCAGGATTGTGGATTCCCGCATTATCCACGATTCTCTTCAGTACCTCATTCATTGAGAGGGTTATGGTCCTGAGGAGAGGATGTGGGTCTCACTGGTGGACATTAAGGCCACTCATTAGGGCTTTCCATCGGTCTCATCCTGAGAAGGTCGGTCCTGAGTGTCTGGAGTACACCCGTAGAAGGGACCCGTAGAAAGAACTCTGCAATTATTGTACTTAATACATATTGATGTATTTGTTGATTTATGCTGAATAATGTTGAACATTATGTTGTTTACTTGGAGGTATGGTGGAGTGTTATGTAGTAGTAGTCCTGTAGGACTGTTGATAATTTCTTCATAGCCAGTGACTGAGGAAAGGGAGAGATGGCAGTCTCAAGCATAGCATGCTAAAAAATTGGGAGAGACTACCGTCAAGGGTATCCCCTGTTATGTACCTGGCCCTGGTGGGTGTCTTATAGATGAAGATGGAGGAGCTGTCTCTGACAGTGGTCCATTCCTGAGAAGCCTTATATCTGGCTGTAGCACTGTGCAGAAGCCAGCAGAGGAGACAGGAAGACATGAGTGTTGGGTCTAACACATGATTGGTGGTTCAGATTGAGACTAAAGGGGAGGTGCTACGTGAGACTGAGGAGTGAATTTAATTTTCAGTCAGGGAGAGCAGCTGAGGAGATCACTGAGAGGACGGCACCAGAGCTGTTAATGTTTATTAAAATTAGCAGCTGAAGAAAAGATGTAATTGGCTAAAAAGGAAAGACCAGCTGAGGAGAAGTCAAGGGAATAAGACACATCCAGCAGTACATTATCTCTACTGCAAGTTTGATGCAAGTACAGTACATAAAAATTACCTAAGTTCTGTTGTTATAATGAAACCTAACTGGATAAAAGTTCCTAATACCACAAAGTTGCCCAATTTTAATAAAGAATCCAGGTTTATAGCTTTTCTTTCATTCAATTACAAAGTTATGCATGTGGCATTATTCAAGAGTAAGACAGACCTCCCAAAGTGTCCGGCGTGCGGTGGAAATCATACTTACCTGGTCCCCACTGTTGAGTTCAGTGTCAACATCCGTCGATGGGGGAACACGTGATTGCTTTGGCCTGTGATTGGATGTTGATTTCAGAGCAAAAGGGAGAGAAAGAGCTGGCCTGAGAGTGTCAGACACCGAAACCAGAGGTGAGGACCTGGTAGGTATGATCTCCATCGTAGGTTGGCCATTCTTGAAGTTTTTTTACTCTTGAATAACACCTTGCTGTTTCTTTGTATCTCTTTGGGAGTAAATTTGCATTTACCAACTTCATCCACTACATAATGGACAGAGCTATGTAGTTCCAGTGCCAAAGAATCAGTTGATTGTCGTGTTGTGGGGTGTAGGACACCTGATGATGGGATATTGATGACTTATCTTGAGGATAGTTCATCGATATTAAAATCCTGGAAACTTTTTAATAACATTAGAGAATAGGTATGGTTGAGCAAACCCGAACTGCAAAGTTTGGGTTCATACCGAACTTTGCAAGTTCGGGTACCCGAACCCGGACTTTTTCACTGAAGTTGGAGTTCGGCTTTGGTGTTCGGGTGATTTTATAATTTTCCATTATAACATGGTTATAATGGAAAATAATAACATTCTTAAGATAAAATACTATATACTACTCGCAATAAATTCATGAATTCTAGAATTTGCGATTTCCAGTCATTAATTTTGCAATTGCGCAAATCGGCACTAATGATGCACATTTTTTTGTGCATTACGTGCAACTTCACATTTTATCAGGTTTGAGTAGATATTACTGATTGGTGCACTAAGTATTGTTGTGACATCACAGCACTGTGTCTAACAGAGACACTAATCCCTATCACAGCAGAGTAATTCCTAACACACTACCTAACACCGTGCACTGGAACCTATCAGCTACACTATATCACTATCTAACCTACCCTTTGTAACCCATTCTTTGTAAGTTCATGGGCTGCACCCTAAATACAGTATCACAGGATTATTCCTACAAAATGATCCTTTCCACCAGTGTGTTTTCACTAGCCAGCTTAGCATTTTACTTGTAATGTGGAAAACAGTGAAATCTCTTACTTTAGAGATCAGATGCTGTGCAAACACTGATTAACAACATTCAATATTTCCAAAGAGTGACAGCTCTTCCTGTTCAGTGATTCCCTGCTCTAGTTAGCAGTTACAGGAGCTGTGTTTGTACTTTATACCCATCCATTTCCAAATGCAACTTTGAGCACCTTCTTTTCCGATGCTATAGATACATCACATTAAAATTAGGAAAATTGACCAGAGAGAATATTTATGGTATTAGAAAATTGGTGTTGATGGAAAGGCCAAACAATGGAGAGATGGATCTAAAAAACAAATGGTCCAATTACTTTGCCATGTTACTCTGTCGGGATATATAAGGGATCTTGTATTCGTCCGTTAATTGAGAAGGATGTCTGCTCGAACAAAGGCAGCGTTTGAAAAATAAGTTGGATTTCAAGTAAGAGCATATATTATTGATTTTGATGGCTTTGAAGATTTGAAGTGTATCTTTTATGTTTATTGTGCTTTAAAAGTGTTATGTGATGTTAAGCATTTATTGACATACTGCTAGCATATAATATATTATGTAAAATATAGCATACACATGGCCCAATATCCAGGTAAGGTGATAGAGAGGAGTGTGGCTGTCTTATTAGGGGGTTAAATGCTGTTATATAATATGTAACATAGTATATAAGACCGAAAATAGACATTTGTCCATCCAGTTCGGCCTGTTTCCTATAAGTTGATCCAGATGAAGGCAAAAAACCCCTGTGAGGCAGAAGCCAATTTTCCCCACTTAAGGGGAAAAAATTCCTTCCCGACTCCAATCAGAATAACTCCCTGGATCAACTCTCTAGTAGCTATAACCTGTAATATTATTACACTCCAGAAATACATCCAGGCCCCTCTTGAATTCCTTTATTGTACTCACCATCACCACCTCCTCAGGCCAAGAGTTCCATAGTCTCAGTGCTTTTACCGCGAAGAATCCTTTTCTATGTTTGTGTACAAACCTTCTTTCCTCTAGACGCAGAGGATGTCCCCTCGTCACAGTCCTGGGGATAAATAGATGATGGGAGAGATCTCTGTACTGACCCCTGATATAGTTATACATAGTTATTAGATCTCCCCTCAGTCGTCTTTTTTCTAAAGTGAATAACCCTAATTTTGATAACATTTCAGGGTACTGTAGTTGCCCCATTCCAGTTATTACTTTAGTTGCCCACTGCCCTGTGTTGTGTTAAAAAGTACCATTGCACAATATTGCATTTTACACCATGTGTATTGTAGTATTATGTAGTGGTGGAGTGGGTTCAGAGGTGGCAGGGTTAAATGCATAAGATTTAGCTGTAGGAAGGTTTTGGTATTCTTAGGAGCATCCAGACAGGTTTTTGAAGTTTGGTTTGCCCATGTTAGGTGGTTTCTAGTCAGTGTTAGACTAGGGTTCCTTGGACCCACCAGAGGAAATTATTAACAGGGTCTAACCCCCATATCGTCAATAGAGGCAGGGGACTTGCTTTAAAGGAAGCTCCAATTTTTTTTTTCTCCTGGACCTTTGTGGCCCACTATAGAATGCAAACCTCCACCCATAGGTGGATCCTCTGATTCTCTAGTGGGCCAGTCCATCACTATTTCTGATTGCCCATGGTTGTTTGCAGAAAATCCAGGGTAGTTTTATTTCCTGGATGCCATTATTACCAGGACAGATAGTAGGCTGGCTCCAGCAATCATTGTGGTGAAGCTGAAGTTCAAAAGCATAGCGTCACCTACTAGGGTTGGTAAAGTAAAGGTCGAGGTGTTTCCCACCTGTGCATTTATTACAGGGTGTTGGTTGAAGTAGCTGACTGTCCCAGTGAGTCTGTATCTGGGGCCTACAACTTAGTGGAGCTGGGCCCAGCAAAGTGAGAGAGAAGAACCTTCAGAGTTGATCCAAGAAGAGCAGCCAAAAGTGAAAATTCTTGTCAGCCTTGGTAGAAGTACTAGAACCTACCAGTCAGGTGTCGCCCTGTTAACTTGAAAGTTAAAAAAGGACTAGTCGCCACTAGTGGCATACCTGACAGGTGCCCTCTGGGTGTTATTTTGTTGAGGGTATGCCCATAAACATTCTAGCAGTGGAAGCATTTACTGCACAGTTGTGGACTGTCTGGAGAAACCCCCCACGATGGTAGCACCCATTTACAACCTTATTCATAAACTTCAAGTAGGAATAATTAAGGAATTAAACAACCTAAAATGCTCCAGAATTGTGATTACTTGCGGAATACAATTAGTTACTAAAATAGACATGTCAGGAGAGTTGAAAAGTTCTCATTAAGACTTATTGTGGATTTAGACGGGACAATTCTGCAACTGATTGTCAGGAAGGAAGCGTTCCTTACCAACAGTCGGCTGCTTGTTCAGTGAAGGAGAATGCACGTTTAGATCCAGCAATCTCCTTCACTTTATGAGGAGGAGGGATTGCTATTGCAATCCTTTGTACTCATACAGATTAATGGTTTCTGAGCAGCAGATTGCTGTTTAGACAATAGCAGATCAGAAACAGAATCAGTAGCTGAAAACAGGTTGTCTTTGATGGCAGTTTTAGAGGAGTTTTTATAAGCATTTTACAGGAATTTCTGGTTTTAGTTTCTTTGCTTCCTCATTGACCTTTATGGAATCCACAATTAAATCTGCTACTGAAAAAAATCTCTACCATTTGTACAAGGTGTCACAAGGTTGAGTTTTTACATTGAAGTCAATGGGAAACTAGATGGAGTCCATTTCCTTCTTGTAGATAATTAAAATGTTTGTTTCAAGAGCGTCTCTGTAAAATCAAGCACCAAACCATTTTCCCCTTAAACCAGGCAAAAAAGTTTCTCAGTTGCAGTATGATCATAAGGGTTGGCATATCAAACATTTGTAAGTACTGACTTATTGTTGACATGTTTGGGGAGTCTGAGTAAGGAGCAATGTTCTGGAAGTTTTACAGTGAGGAGTAAACAATTTGGAAATTTAGTTGAATGAAGTCTATGGTGTGTCAGAGAGTTATGTCTCATTAAAACGTCAGTGTTTGGTCAGTGATTTCCACTGACATACGGTATAAAGGAAAGATGTGCACCTGTCCTGGGTTTTGAGCCGCACCTGGTTTTGGCTCACAATCACTAATGAAAATCACTGACAAAAACACTGACTGTGTGAATGAGGCATTAGTCTAAGCACCTCATCCTAAATATACAGAAAGTAATTATATACCCCAGCAATCACAACAAGAGGGGCATTTCCAGAGTGGGATTTTGGATTAGTTCAGCAAGGAACCGCATTGTGAGGCATACCTTGAAGCTTCTGGGTCCTAATTCAAAATCTGTAACAATCAAAGATCATTTACAGTACAGATCTCCCTCCATTGGACAGAAGAACCTTTCTTAGGCTACTTTTACACTAGCATTTATATTTTCAAGTATTGAGATCCGTCATAGAATCTCAATACCGGAGAAAAATGATTTAGTTTTGTCCACATTTATTGTCAATGGGGACAAAACAGAATGCTCCAAAATGCATTCTGTTCTGTATGCTGCGGTTTTCTTTTGGTCATGGAGTGTGGAGCAAAATGGACCTGGCATGACCCACAATGCAAGTCAGTGGGGACGGATCCATTTTCTCTGACACAATCGAAAACGGATCCGTCCCCCATTGACTTTTAATAGAGTTTATGAAGGATCCATCCTTGCTATGTTAAAGATAATACAAGCGGATCCGTTCATAACAGATGCAGTTGGTTGTATTATCAGTAACAGAAGCATTTTTGCTGAGCCCTGCCGGATCCAGCAAAAACCCTAGTGTGAAAGTAGCCTTAGTCCCATCATGATCTAGGGCCAATATATGACCACAACGGCTTCCCTACTACAGTTGTATTCCTGATTATTTGCTTTTTTTTGCAATATAGAGTTGAACCATAAATTCTTGAAGATTAAATATTTTTCTTGTATTATTGTATGTTATTAACTGTATCCTATTAGCATGTTGACAATTGATTCCTAATAAAGTCTGACGAATTGCCCTAGTAAAATTTATTACCAAGCCAGAGGTCCAAGTAAGCATGCAGTGTGCCGAGGCTGGTGACGATGGGAGGCAGACATAATAATATTTTATTAGAGAGATTTCGAGGCCCCACAGGTGTTACATTCAAGAGCATTGCTCTGAGCTTGTTTACTAGCAGATTGGGCTTTGAGAATACTTGTCCAATATTGGATGGCAATTCATTTGACTCTAGCTTTTGAATCCTAATTATTGTGAAGTGTGAAACATATAATCTGCATTATGAAGTAGAAAGGAAGCTAAGAAAGTAATGAGAGATCTAACTTAATAATGTGGGCCTTCAGGACACACAGCAATTTCCTCTATTCCTTCCATCAACCAGCAATAATAGAGTGCTAGGGCTGCATAAATTGTTGTTAGTGATATTACAGAGAAAATTGTCTGGTGAGACTAAAACATTGAGGAAAAAAATAGCTATTGGTTATGGATAAAAAGGGTACATGTTAAGTGGAATAAAATGTTTGGATTTAATTCATTTAGGGTTTGGGGGGAAGGTCGGTTTTCTCTGCACTATTTTGCAGCTCTCTTGAAGTAACCAGTACAATGATGATCTATTGGGACTCACTCATGTGCATATTTACAGGAGAAATGGATGACTTTCTTTCTGCACCTATTTAAGATTATACAGAAGAAAAAAGACATGTAAGACCACTTACTTGAAAGGTTATCGGTTAGGAGATTTTTACCTATGAAACTGGATGACTTGTTGAATGTGCACTTGGCAGCTGAAAGCATCTGTGTTGGTCTCTTGTCCATATGTGAATGCATTGCTGAGAAAAATGATCTTTTACTATATGCAAATGAGCCTCTAGGAGTAACTGGGAGGTGGGTTCCATAAAATGGTAGCAATAGTATTCTATATATACACCAAGATGGCCTATAAAAGAAACCTGTGTACCTGTCTAGACTAAATAAGGCACAAAGAGAGTGAATATAAAAATTAATGAGCCAAAACACTCACCAAGTAATGTTCAGAGTGTTTGAAATGGCACCGAAAACAGGCCAGATAAACCTACAATAATTTAATATGGCGGTAACAAAAAAAAATGAAAGTATTGCTGGCAACCTGAATACCTAATGAATGCACAGGGCCTCAATGGAACAACATAAATATGCAAAGAGAAGTAACTAATAATAGTATGCTAACAGAACTGTGAAGTGCACACTGAATGAAATGAATGCATACAAAGTACAAAACTGACACAATGTCTTAAAGGACTAGCTCAGCTGTAGGTAGTGATACCTCTCACTTAGCGATCTGTT
The DNA here is from genome assembly GCA_033119425.1 of Bufotes viridis. NCBI lineage: Eukaryota > Metazoa > Chordata > Amphibia > Anura > Bufonidae > Bufotes > Bufotes viridis. Next base: position 64,454,055 of record CM065597.1, read on the forward strand.
GCTTCATTCTGAAGAAAAAGTACTTTTAATTCATATACAAATTAGCAGTTAAGTGCATTAAGTGCGGGCCAAAGCCTCTCTTTGCCCCCCCACTCCTCCTCCTTCCTCTGACAGCCTTCTGATTGACAGGCTTAGGTTCCTCTATTGTCATCTCAACTGACCTTGTGCAGAGACCCATAGGGGAGTGTGGAGGAGGAAGGGAGTGGTAGTTATCACTTTGAGGGTGATTTTAGTACTCAAAGGTCAAATAGACACTGCACTGGTGGCAGGGAAGTGACAAGAGGGTGCCTTTTAGGGGTTAGTCTGAGTGCAGAGCAGGACAGCAGGTGAAATGGCTGGTGAATGGTAATGTCAGTAACCAGGTCAGTTGGTGTCAATAAATAAGTCTCTTGTTACTAAAGTGTAGAATGGGAGTAGTAGTACAGCCAGCAGTAACAAAGTTCAGTTCTAAAGTATATCACAGGCCCAACAACAGCATATGGACAACAATAGTGATATCGCGAACATAAAATTTTCCGTACGCGAACGGCAAACGCAAACAGGCGAACCGCCATAGACTTCAATAGGCAGGCGAATTTTAAAACCCACAGGGACTCTTTCTGGCCACGATAGTAGTGGAAATGTTGTTTCAAGGGGACTAACACCTGGACTGTGGCATGCCGGAGGGGGATCAATGGCAAAACTCCCATGGAAAATTAGGTATTTGACGCAGAGTCGGGTTTTATTCCATAAAGGGCATAAATCACCTAACATTCCTAAATTGTTTGGAATAACATGCTTTAAAACATCCAGTGTGTGTATACGATCAGGTATGATGTTGTATTGATCAGGTAGTGTAAGGGTTACGCCCGCTTCACAGACATTGACAGAGCAAACTCCCCTTTTAATGCACCGCAAACAACCGCAAACAGTCCATTTGCACAACTGCAAACTCCCCATTTGCACAACCGCAAACTCCCTAATTGCACAAGGTTGGATACCAAGCTAGCCACGTCCCGGTGATGTCATTGAAGGTTTCTTCCTCCACCCAGCCACATACAACACCAAGAGTCCCCGAAAGGTGAATTGAATTGATTTTTCGGACGGGGAGATGGTTAAAAAAACGCTGGCTCCCTCTCCTTTGTTTTAATCCACGGTCACTGCGTCTGCGCCGTACAATTTACTGTCACACCCGATATGAGTGGTATTTTCTGTAGTACTATTCTCATCAGTTTAATCCCTCTAACGTCCCCAATCTGGGGTCCATTTATTGAATAGATTTTTCAAACAGGAAAATGGTTAAAAAAACGCTGGCTCCCTCCCCTTTGTTTTAATCCACGGTCTCTGTGTCTGCGCCATGCAATTTACTGTCACACCCGATATGAGTGGTATTTTCTGTAGTACTATTCTCATCAGTTTAATCCCTGTTACGTCCCCTATCAGGACGTGTATTGAATGGATTTTAGATAAGTGGTACTACGCGTGCTAGGTACTGTGCCACCCGGTATGAGTGTTGGGCACTAGCAGAGGGCACACTACAGTCTGTGGGCCTGACACACACACACTGGCAGGCAGGCAACTGAAATTAGATTAAAGTGTACAGATAAAGTGCCTTATTTTAGGCAACGTCCTGTGCCACATGGTATGATTGATGGGCAGCACTGGCAGAGGGCACACTACAGTCTGTGGGCCTGACACACACACACTGGCCGGCAGGCAACTGAAATTAGATTAAAGTGTACAGATAAAGTGCCTTATTTTAAGGCAAAGTCCAGTGCCACATGGTATGATTGATGGGCAGCACTGGCAGAGGCCACACTACAGTCTGTGGGCCTGCAGCTCCTCACACACGGGCAGGCCAGGCAACTGGAATATATATATGGAGAAAAATAAAAATAAAAGCAGACTAATGTAGCAGCCCTAAAAAGGGCTTTTTGGGGTGCTATCAGGACGCTGTCCCTACAGCAGAGATCAGATGAGTCTTTCAGGACTGGAGTGGACACTGAATACACTAGGCTAGCTATCGATTACCCTATTAAATCAGCAGCAACTACACTGTCCCTCCTCTCACTAAGACTGCAGCTTCATAATGAATCTAAAATGGATGCTGTCCAGGAGATGGGAGGGTCTGGGAGGGAGGGTATGCTGCTGATTGGCTGGAATGTGTCTGCTGACTGTGAGGTACAGGGTCAAAGTTTGCTCAATGATGATGTATAGGGGGTGGACCGAACATCGCATGTGTTCGCCCGCCGCGGCGACCGCGAACAAGCTATGTTCACCAGGAACTGTTCGTCGGCGAATAGTTCGGGCCATCTCTAGACCCTGGCTGAGACGTCCAAAAGCTTTATATACAGGTGCCCAGTAGGTCTCAAAGTATGGGGAACACTTTTAGCAATATTCCCTTCCACAGCAGGAAGGTGCTTTTGCCATAAACATGCACAATGTTTTTCTGACTGAGTCTTTTGCACAGCCTAGTGAGTTCTATACCTTCTGTATGCTTTCTTCATTTGTACAGTATGTCCGTTCTGCAAAAAGATACAATATGTCCACCAAATGTGGATCATGGACCCATTAAGGTCAATGGGTTTGCAAAAAAAATGCAGGAGGCACATAGACTGTATCTGTATTTTGTGGATCCACAGTTTCTGGATCGCAAAATGGACACAATCTCGTATATGAAGCCTTATACAAATACAGCATATTGTGTCACATAGTTTTCTATACAGTGTCAGCTATTTCTACTTCTGTTTAAAGGAGTTTGAATTATTTTGCATTATTTCTGAAACTTGAAGCTTGAACCATAGTGTAATGAAATTTTTTTGTACACTTTGTTCTTTTAAAAAATGCCTCCAGATAATATGGAGAAAGCCAACAGGTAGAGAACTTCTTTAGACTCTCCAAAGGTCTTTCTGTGTTAATGTGTCCCATATAATAGGGCTGGCCTTTAATGTTCAGGATAGCCTTAGGTCTAACACAGACATCTTTGAATTCTCGTCTGCTACCTCTTTCTGCCCGTCATCTTATGTGAAGTAGAACTGAATTTTCCTCACACTTCAGAGTTTGACCTTATGTTCTCAGACTTGTGGAGCTAAGAAACTTTAGTCTTCTTGACTTAAGAAACTCTCCCTCTGATAACAGCAAGGCATTCTTCACACATAGCTTTTTTCAGCATGTTTAAATGCTTGTAAAATGTATTTATTTTATTACATTTGCAACATTTTCTAGTATTTTCTAGGTCTTGTAGAGAAGTCTATCAGGAAAATGTCAGAACAAATTCCTTACACACGAATGCAGCAGTTAGGAATGATGACCAAAATGCCACCAACTAAGAGGCTTTATATGTAGGGAGTTTTATATGGACTACAGATGTTAACAACATCATAAAACAACAAGGATGAGCAATGTGTATGAGATGTCAAAAAATGAGGTGCTCTTCAATTAACCTAAAGAATGGTAAGAAACAGCTGAAGCACACATTAAAATAATCTAGAAAATGTGTATACTTTATCAAGAAACAGCACTGCCACAATTGAACACCCAAACAATATGGTAAGTGCCTAAACCCGAAATGTTATGAATAGTACTCCCATAACATAGATAAAAAAAAATAACATACATACAAAAATAGATAGTGGGAAATGTTGCAACTAGAGTGTTGGATTACCATGCAAGGTGCACCGACCAATATAGCAATAACAAATGACAAGGCAGGTGCACACTGCGGCCTTACTAAGCCCTCAAACTGATGTTAAAATTGAGAGATTAGTCAACATGTCCTGCAATGCATGTCTAAGCCCGAGCACCACGCCAAGGTTTCTCAAGTAGCTCGGGATCTAACACTCACATACCTGTGCCGTATGGGCAATACTAGGGGCCAGTGGGCGAAATTACAAGAAAGTATAGGCCGACTCACAGCAGACTCCTCGGTTACCTCCAGCATGTAGCAATGCCTGTAATGGGAGGAGGAAGAAGGCTGTGAGCCCCACCCAAGACTGATATGGCCCAGGACTCACAGGTGCACCTAAATGTAGCCTGTGGATAGAAAAAAGGCTACATTTACATAGGAGTTTATACACCTCCAAACAATTATATATGCAAAACAACTGAAAGGTGTCATGAAGCAGGATGTGCTTAACCCAAGATGCACTTGTGACCCGTTGCTAATGGTGATCCCCAGCAAAAATGCTTACGGTGGAGGATGCCCGCAGTGGACCAGAAGTACCACAATAGACAGACATCCTACACAAGATGGCAATTGTGTGGATGTGATAAATAATATAACAATATAGCAATAACAAATGACAAGACAGGTGCACACTGCGGTCTTACTAACCCTCAAACTGATGTTAAAATTTAGGGATGCACTGGTTGATGCACCGACTAATGGAATCACCCGATCTATATATTGAAAATGGAATAAATGGAATAACGGTCAGGCACACTCTGAATATTGGGACCTAAAAATCCTACTTTAATAAACTTTGAGGTGACAGATTTATTTACAACATCATTAATTTCTGATGGACAGTTGCTATCAGGGCACTGGACTGGATACTGTTGCATTATTTTACTAGATATTGTGGACTTGATTGTTATTTTTTATCTATTCACTCCTAGCACCTATTCATCTATAGCACTTTGCCTTATTTTATGATTACAATTGTTATTATTTTAATAAAGTAGGATTTTTAGGTCCCAATATTCAAAGAGTGCCTGACCGTTATTCCATTTATACGTGCAAAAATATATATTGTAGCATCTAATCCCCAAACAAAGGAATGATGAACATAGAACATAGTCATACTTGGTGAATGAAATGGTAGCTAACCAAGCAGGAGTACAAATGGCTTTCTCAGTTGAACAGAGATTGATAAATGCAGGCCTGTATAATAATATTAACAAAAATAGTTTTTATATAGAGCCAACACATTCTCCAGCTCTCTAAAATTAAAAGGATATGTATACAGACAAAATAAGACATTACAGAGTAATATATTAATCAGCAATTCAAACAATAGAAGGGCCTTCCTTGCAAAAGCTTACAGTAGGGTTTATACATATGACAAAAGGGGCAATTGCCAGGGCCTTTACCACTTAGGGGCCTCATCACTAAGTTCCCTCAAGCCTTGTCCGAAATAACCCCTAGAATCAAGACTAGTGTTGGGCGTGAATATTCGAATATTCGTATTGCGAATTTTAATTGCGAATATCGTCACTTCGAAAATTTGCAAAGATTTAGAATATAGTGCTATCTATTCGTATTCGTTAAAATTCTATTTTTTTTTTCTTCATCTGAACCCATGATTCGTCCCTGCTTCTTGCTTGTGGGCCAATGAGAAGGCTGCAATGTCTTTGTCTGAGCTTAGCAATATCCCTAGCAACCAATAGGAAAGTTGTCTACCCCTTTAGTATATAAGAACCATACATGCTACAGACATAGTGCTATGATGTCACAAGTTCACAACAATACTTAGTGCACTAATCACTAATATGTAGTCAGACCTGCTAAAATGTGAAGTTGCACGTATTGCGCCAAAATATGAGCATCATTAATTTCCGATTTGCTCAATTGCGAATATATTGGAGCACTCTATCTGCATATAAAGCTATTGTAATGATCTGCCAACCATTTTCTTCAGCCTCAGGAAACTTCTAGCAGCTTGAAAATTGTAGCAAAAGTGACCCACACATGTATTGCGCGTGTAATACGCGCATATTGCATTGCCGATTTTTGCAATCAAGAAAATAATGGCAAATACTCGGATTTATGACGAATATTCAACCAACTATTTGCAAAATATCATGAATTCGAATATTGCCCCTGTCGCTCATCACTAATCAAGACATGAGGGTTAAAGTTAAAAAGTATAAGGTCTAATATGTAGGCATTACGATACCGAGAGGGGGATAAGTAGCTGCCAGACATCACTGGAAGGGCTACTTATTAAAAATATGATTGTAATTTGTTATGTTTAATGGGTCACTAACTTTTCACTAAACTTTATATGTAATAATAATATATAGGGCACATTTATTAAGACCAGTGTTTTAGACGCCAGCCTTAAAAAAGCTCCATAGCTGGCATAGGATCCGCCGAAGTTCTGAAGAGGTGCCAGCCTCTCCATAAGTTCTAAATGTAAGACAGCTTCCAAGCTCTCTTACATTTGGACCATTTTCTACACCTGAAACAGGTGTAGAAAATGATGAAAGAGACGGACCTGCCAGCATATCTCCTTCCCTGCCCACACCAGAGCCACAATTTTAGACGTGGAGTGAGCGAGCAGTAGTTGCAGATAGCAGCGCAACTAACCATTGCACCGCCATCTGCGCTTGAAATACGCCTATTATAGGAGTATTTCAGTATAAAAATGACCCCCTATATTTGTATCTATCAGAGATGTCTCTTTGTTCCCTTTCCAAAAATCTATCTTGAGAAAAAGAATGGACTGTCAGCTCACTGGAGGATCAGATTACATGCTGCCCATGGAAGTCTACGGAGATGGAAGGTATGAGGAGGAGTGAGCAACTAAAAGGAGAAAGACATTTTTATCTGATATAATATTGTATATTAAAAAGTTCAAGATACAATATATTACAAAGTAGTATTGATTTATGCAAAGTTTGTTGAAAGTTTAGTGAGTGACCATTTAAATCCATTTTGCTGAACCTTGTTTTCGTGAACCTTGTGTTGCAATTGATCTGCCTTCACACACAGTAGGTTTTTATAAGACATCAGCAGGATCTACCACAATTATCTAGCAACTTATGGGGGACATTTATTAAGACTTGCAATTTAGACGCCGGTCTTAATCCCTCTGCTCTGCCAGTGGATGTGTCAAAATTATGTGGAGGCGCGGTCTCTACATAACTTTGGCACTTGCTGTTTAACCCCTTCCCGACAGCCCACTGTGTATATATGTCCTGTCTGCACATGCCCGGTGCAGATAGCACGTATATACACGAACAGGCAGCGCTGGGATTAAAGCTCCTGCTCCTGCAATCTAGCAGGAGCAGGTCGGGTCCCAGCTGACAGACACAGCGGGGACCCTGAGGAGAAACAGAAGCGGTTTATTACCACTTCTGCCTTCTCCTGTGCCGGCAGGAGAGCACTGTTCAAGCGCATGGTGGAGGAAGCAAGAAGCATCAGAGACGCTTCCTCTGTTAGTTCTGGTGGTCACATGATCGCCATGGGTGTCTTGGAGCAGGGGCAAGAGCATAGAGGCAGTGTCTAAGGAGACCCTGATCAGCTCTGCCTGTGTGTAATGTCCCCACAGGGTGCTGTTTTCCCCTGTAACTGGGGCTCCTGTGGTTACAGTGGAAACAGTGACAAAAAAAGTCAGTGTCCTCCACAGGTCTTTTAATGACCTGCTGGGGAAATATTACGTGCCAAAAATATAATATGATATAAGTTTAAAAAAAAATAATAAAAATACAAATAAAAAAAATTTAAAAAATAAAATAAAAATGCAGTCGCTAATAGAAATCGTCACCATAGTCGCCCCGTTCTCTCAAACCTATACATGTTATATATGAAAACGATTGTTACAAAATAGGAAACCTATTACAATAATACATTTTGGTGTCAGTTTTAATATTTAAGAAATAAAAAGATATAATTTAAAAAAAATCTTTTTAATAATTAGCGGTTTTCCTCCAAATAAAGTTAAAAAAAGAAAAAAAACATTCTAATAAAAACTGGCTTGAAAAATGATTAATGAGACTGGCCTGTCGGCCTGTCCTCGTCCACGCCCATGCCACACCTCCCTTTTTCATCACTTTGCAAAGGTGGCATGAGCAGAAAAAGTCACAGATTTTGCCACAAAACACCTTTGCGACCAAATCTGCAACATAAATATGCCAAAAAGTGGTGAAAAACTTTAATAAATGACCACTTATATTCTTTTCACACAAATGACTCTACTAATACTGCAATTACTGCTACTACTGGCAACTACTACTTTCTCCCAGGGCACTCCACAAGCCTTAATCTGGTACTCAATACACAACCTCTATTGAAGTGACATTACGAGCAAACTAAAAAATCCTTCTCATCCCAAAAAATAATAGTAACGCTTGATTTATCTGTTATGAGGTTGATAAATTGTATCAATTTAGTCACATTTCAAAGATCTACAAACTAATTAATGCAAAGGTATTCTTATATGCGATCATGCAGTCCAGTGTTCATGGCTTCAATTGAGAGACCCTTAAATATCAGGTCAGTTATGTCAGTATTTGTGAAATGTCAGGCGGCTTCATTGCAAAACCGTGACTAGAACTAAAAAATACCCTTAAAGTAAAACCATTGTCTGTAAAATAAGAAGTGTCTATGTGTACTGTGATATCACGCCTTAAAATGAATGGTAAGAATACAGACTTAGCTTTAATCTCAGGGTATCTGTCCAGAGGTTTTATGGGATGCATTCCCATCAGCTTACTTAACGCTTTCATGCTGTAGTGACGATTGTAATGGAATTGCTAGAAGTATGCATGGTGTGTGTATTAGCCTTGAAACCAAAAGCCACTTTGTATGCTAATATGGTCCCACTACTTCAGCTTGCGCACCTACTGTCTAATGTTCTCTGTGTCTAAGCTACTGTACAGCTAACTAATATGAGTCCTTATTTCACTTCAGTTTCTTTCCATTTATATACATTTCTTTCTTCTACATTTGCTTGGAAGATTGAAAAAAGTCTAAATGAAGTGACAAGAAATGAATGTGTGTGTCCTTTCAGATCACTCATTATACAGAGTACTGGAGAGAAACTGCAGCTGTACAGAAGCCATAATTGTGGACCACTGACCGGGAATCAACAGTCCTAGAATTAATACCATGCTGTATCTCCACTGGATAAAAGCCCGTTGTTTTAGATAGCTTGTATTTAATTGTTATTTTAATTGGGATTTCTCCCATGATTGGGAACATGTAGAGACCAAAGACCTTTAGTGGGCGTGTGTTGAACTGCTGGACAAATGTTGTTCTTATAATTTACAACAGATGCTTATAATAGGAATATTAGGGCAAATTAGGTTTGAAACTTGAACAGTCCTGGCATGGTCTATTGGTTACAACAGTATATCTATCACTCTTTCTGTCTCCATCTGTTATACAGTCTTCACAACAGAATTCTATCAAACATATGGACAAATCTCTCAGAAATATTTTTGTACCCCTTAGTTTATACCCATTCTGCAATGAAAAGTGTACTTTTATAACAACTATGGATTTACACAGTTTTTCTACTGAATTGTTCAGCATTATATGACATTTTCATTTCTAAAAATCCTATGGGTAGTACTTCTTTTCTGTTCCTTTTTTTCAGGCTTAGTCAATGTACCTAGCTTTCCTCAATTAGCACACTATAAGTTGTCTAATGGGACTCTAAGGTAGTCTGAAATCAACCTCCCAGATTCAGGCAATTTATAAAGTAGCTTTGCTTGTTCAAATTTACTACTTATATGAGCCCAAGCTCATCTCAAGTATAGAATAATATAAACTACAACTCCCAACACACAAAATCAATCAATATACTGCAACTTAAATCAGACACACAATCAAATTCCACAATGGTACATTGAAGGAGTATGCCAAAGGATATGCCATAGATGTCTGATAGATGTGTGTCCTACTTCTGGGAACTCTATTTGTCTCCAGAAGGGGAGGCCCTCAACCCTAACCTGCCGTACTGTTGGCTGCTGTATCCAGGTGGAGACTGAATGGATAGCTCAGGTATTTCCACAATTCCCACAGAAGGGAATGGAGAGAACTGTTCAAATGTTAAAAAATAGTTCTATAGTTGTTCAATACAGTTGTGTGTATAAAGCTGTAAAAAAATGTGGCAAAGATACAAAATGATAAATATTTACATGGATGCACTGTTACATAGATTGGTTTGTGTATCATCTCACATTAAAAGAACCTGTCCTTCAGAAACAGCCATTACCTAACTGTGGTCGCTGTCAATGCTGCTAGTATTAATTAATGCTGAGAGTATCAGATCATTATGTACCTGGCCATCGGCCATGAGGAGGGCTTGAGCAGCCCCCTCGGTCTGTAGGGTCTAATGCCAGTCCACCCCTGAGCTAAAAATAACCAGCACCAATTGGTCAGAACTGAATAGAAAAAAAAATGTTGGCGATGTAGCTACAGCAGTCTAATGGTGGCTGGATTTTTTTTAAGAATGTGACAAGTTCTCCTTAAAGTGTCCCTGTACTAAAAAAAAAAAAAAAAACTGTTGATAAGTCATTGCAGCATATTAATGGTTTTGACTGTCAGGGGGCCAAGTACTAAGACCATCATCATCTGTAGAACAAGGAGAGAGAAGTACTCTCACTGAAGGGGATGGAATCAAGATGGGTTCATAGGTTTTCTATTCAGCCTGTCTCCTGCAGCATTCTACATATGTGAGTGGTTCTCTCTTCTTGTTCTAGAGATGGTGAGGGTCTTAGCACTCTGACCTTCAGTGGCCAAAATCTTTGATGTGTCCCTATGAGAAATCAAGCATTTTTTCAAAAAACAGACAAATGAGCAAAATATTTACATGACATTCTTTTCAACTGGTGGCAATGGTAACTAGATTTATGAGTAGGCTTAATATAACATGTTTTCCCAACCTCAATTATTGAGGACAGCTTTCAATAGGATTTCTGTAAAATGTAATAATATACTAGTTAATGCTGCACATTTACCTTGTTTTTCGGTAGAGTTGTCATATAAATCATAGGAAATAAATAGTTAAAGTTGGGGAAGCATTGATCTGTGATGGTGTCTGACATTATTCTCCAGAGATGGTTCCTCTGCAGTAGTTTCTTCTCTGTAGAGAAGCACTTTGATGCTTTTCTTGCCATATCTTTCCCCTGGAGTATAGCGGTTTGTAGAAGGAAACATAAAAAGGCATTGTATTTGTGAAGGACCTTTCGGAAGACCTGCAGGAATACAATGTAATAGAAGAATCTGATGTTAAAAAGAAAGATTTGTGATTGGAAAAGAACAGGGGAAACTGTATTAGTGAGGATTCTATACATGATCAGTAAGACAAGAAAATCATGCAGGGCTTTTGTAAACTTTTTAAAGGAAAATGTTGTTTAAGTCAAAATTATTCTTGACATGTTTAAATTTGGGCATGGGGCATTTCTATTTGAATCTAATCGCAGCATGTAAAGCTTAAAGGGCTATGTCTATCTCAGACATTGATGGCATATCGCTAGCATATGCCAGCAATGTCAAATGGGTAAGGGTTCCACTCCTGGCATGCTGTCCATTCACTGCTATGGGAGAGCTGAAAATAGCCATGGGAGTACGCTCAGTTATTTTAAGAAGTGAATTGAGAGGACACCGTGCATGCACAGTCAACTCTCCATCCACCACTATGAGACTACTAGAAATAGCTGAGCCAGCTCTTGACTATTTTTGGAACTCCCATAGCGGTAAATGACATGGAACCAGCACTTATCTGACATTGATGGCATATTCTAGCAGTATGCCATCAATGTCTGAGATGGGAATACCCCTTTGAAGGGGTATTCCGATTTTCACATTTTTCAGAAACAATGATTACTAAAGTGATTGTTTATCTGTAATACCCTGCACTCTTCCAGCACTCCACCTCAGTCATGTGAAATTTTTCACTAAGTTAGTTCTCTATCCCTCTATCCCAATAATGTCAAATCGACATCAGACTTATAAGGCTCTGACCAGTTGACACAACATCATTAATGACCTTGCCTCTGAGGGTGGTGTTTTGCTCATTCTCATGGCATCTGCCCTGTAGACATGATGTCAGCAATTATGCTGGTGCCTTAGGATGGGGTTTTTCCAACAGGGCTTCAAGCAGACTTAGATCTATAATGTTCGAGCTAGGAGGGGAAGGAGAGGTAAAGAGCTGATGCAACAGACGCTCCCTGTGAGTCTAGTGCCAGAATATAAAAGATTGTAGTTGGGAAGTCAAAATGCTCTTAGAACTTCATTATCTGACTTATAAAATGCAGTATGGTTGAAAGCTGGAATTATTGTTTGTGAGTGTAACTGGAAACCCCCTTTAAATTGTCAGTAGCTATATCCGGGTTTTTTAAAAACCCCACATAGAGCACGTTATTGGGTAAAATAAAATGGAAGCATTATTCACAACATCCAAGATTTAGAAGATAGTTGTAACTTTCTAGTAGAAAACATGAAACCATACTGGTTGTTATCTATATGCTTGTCATATGTAAATAGGTAGTGTTGAGCGAAGCGTTCGAAGCGGAATTCGGTCTGAAGTTTAGGAAAACTTCGATTCTCAACAAATCCGAATATCTTCGCACTTTATTGTAACAAATCAGTTTGTCCTAAAATGGCTGCTGCAAATGATACAAAGTGGAATTAAGAAGCCCAAGAACGTCAGTTCACCCATAGTGCTGTGCAGTCAGCCAATCCACCAATAGCCATCCCCTATAAAACCTTCATCCCACGGGGTCTCTACCAATGTCTTGTGAGCTCAGCATAGGGAGAGATGTGGCAAGCACTCATGCTCTAGGGACAGTGTTGCTGAAAATGTTTAATAGAAGAATATTGGAGAGGGGAGTGCAAGAGAGACTGCAGGGAGACTGCAAAGAGACATTCTGCATCAGTTTTATTTATGTATTCCTACATTTACTCATTCCTACATCGGCCGTAAATGTAATTGAATATCAATAAGATGGAAACCTTTATTACTCCAGTGTCAGCGTACAACCAATACCATCCAGTCTGCACCCTTTAGGGGGCCAAGTCTTAATGATGACCATCCTCATCTTTTTCTGGCTTTACTCCTACAAATCATCTTTCAAAGTCTCCATGTCCTAGAAAAGTCACAAAGATGCAGAGAGAGGATTAGCTGGATATTCCTGATGACATATTCTCATCAATATTAAATGATGTGGAAAAGGAGGAAAAGCAGATGACAGAAGAAGGGCTCCCACCTGTAGGGCAAGTGAGCGCTGGAGTTGGAGAAGTGGGCAGCTGATTAATATTCTGTGTTTACTGTCATCCTGCAGGAGATTGCAGGCCAGAACAGCAATAATATGAATATAGTGCCCCATCTAATGAGCCAAACCCCATACCAGCAACAGCCCCTGTTTAAAGGTGCATTAAAGGTGCTGCAAGGCCATTAACAATGAAGAAGGACTATACAATGTGGCCGGCCTCATAACTTCAGTGGATACTCTACCAGGTCTAAATGTAAGAGAGCTTCCTAGCTGTCTTACATTTAGACCTTTTCTACGCCCTTCCCTGCCGGCCCATCCCCTTACCCACCCACACCACTCCCACAATTTTAGACCTGACATGAGCAGGAAAAGTCACAGAATTGCATCACAACTAACCATTACACCGCAAATAGGCGTATTTTAGCTTAATATATGACCCCCAAAGTTTTCATTATTGCTCTACATTAGGACTATAATGCCATGTATAGGTGGGCTTACCTGTAGCTCCGGTTGCTTTTTTCTATGGCACTTTTAATATAGCAGGCCCTATGGTGTAAGTTCAACATTTTTATTTTATAGCATATGTAATTACTTTTCTTTTCTTGAGTTGCAACATACTGCAGAATATTGTTTCAAAAGGTTGTCTCAATATTTACTAAAGTGCAGAAAAGATTCAGATCTTTGAAGCAATCCTTTGCTTTGAGTGATGTGTTAAATTGGTTTTCTGACATTTGAAAAAATACAAACGTCAGCAAATGTTATAAAAATACTATTACTCACTTCTCAGATCCCTGGTTGATCCAGTGAGGAAGTTCTCCTAGTCTTTTATAAACATATACAGCCATGTGCCATACTACCAGCATCCCCACTCAGTGAAGGGAGCCATAATACAAGTGATACAGCCAGTTAGGCACATAAGGTCACTTATGTGGCAGATGCTTGTATTATAAGTGCATAATAACATATTAAACTTTGTATTATATCTCATTAAAGAGAGTGTGATCTTCATAAAATAGCACTGTGGTGAGGTACTCCTATGGTGGCACAGTGACTCTGTGTACCGCAATGTAGCCTCTGTGTACATAGTTCTGCTGAGGCCATACAGGGAATAAAGTTAGGTTCCTTAATCCCTGAAGCCACATGCCAGTAGGTGGCATTGAAAACAACGTATATACTTTTCAGAAGAACGGGCAACAAATAGACCTAAACTAGGTTGTAATTAACCTGTCTCTTTATTGAAAAGGATGCACAGTAAACAGATTTAAATTGTAACAATGTAACAGGCTGAGGTAACTTTTTATATTCATATGGTACACAATTGTAATCAGGATAATATAATGCTTGAATAGTCTCTGTGGCTCTGTAATCACACATGATTGAGCTGAGGACAACTTCAGAACAATATTTAGCATACAAAGGTGACCCTTTCTAGAAAAGTTTGTCCTAGTAATGTGACTTATCTGTGTTCTCTTTAGTTTGTACAATCCTGGGGGTTCCTTAAATAAATTTTCTGAGATCCTGATATTGATGACCCATCCATAGGATAGGTCATCAATATCAGATTGATGGGATCCAACAGACGAGACTCCACCCAAATCATCTGTTTGAGGAGGTCGTGGCCCTTTGGTGAGTGCAGCATCCTCTTACAGCTTACCAAGCACAGCTCTGTCCATCGTGATAGCAGCTGTGCTTGGTATTGCAGCTCAGCCTCATTCACTTGAATGGGACTGAGCTACGCCTAGGCTATATGGCCGGTAAACATGGCCTAGGAAGAGTCTGTGGCACTCAAGGTAGCCTCTTCAAACAGCTGACCCCCGCCAATCTTATATTGATTACCTATCCTATCTCTTCTAGCTTGCATAGGGGTCATTATATCAGACGACCTAAAGGTGGGCAGACAATGTCATAGAGCAGCAGGTAATGCCAGCAGAATGCTTGGGTGTATAGGGAGAGGCATTACCAGTAGAAAGAGGGAGGTGCTCGTGCCGCTCTACAGAGCACTAGTGAGACCTCATTTGGAGTATTGTGTGCAGTACTGGAGACCATATCTGCAGAAGGATATTGAAACTTTGGAGAGAGTTCAGAGAAGAGCTACTAAACTAGTACATGGATTGCAGGACAAAACTTACCAGGAAAGGTTAAACGACCTTAACATGTATAGCTTGGAAGTAAGAAGAGACAGAGGGATATGATAGAAACTTTTAAATACATAAAGGGAATCATCACGGTAAAAGAGGAGAGAATATTTAAAAGAAGAAAAACTGCTACAAGAGGACATAGTTTTAAATTAGAGGGGCAAAGGTTTAAAGGTAATATCAGGAAGAATTACTTTACTGAGAGAGTAGTGGACGCATGGAATAGCCTTCCTGCAGAAGTGGTAGCTGCAAATACAGTGAAGGAGTTTAAGCATGCATGGGATAGGCATAAGGCCATCCTTCATATAAGATAGGGCCTGGGGCTATTCATAGTATTCAGTCTATTGGGCAGACTAGATGGGCCAAATGGTTCTTATCTGCCGACACATTCTATGTTTCTATGTTTCTATGTTTCTATGATAGGTCATGCATATAAAAATCTCAAAGAACTTCTTTAAGCTCCAATCTTCACAAGGTGCTCCAGTGTCCTGCTAATTCTGCCTATATTTTGCACCAGGATCATAGGATTGTGGTTTCTCCTCATATGGCTCTGGGTCTTCTCTTTGACTGAGCCACATACTCCTGTGCACACACTAGAGTAATATTACATGCCCAATTCCTGTCTGGGCTGAATCTCCTTTACATGCCACCCTGACCAAGGATCTGACTCTGCTGATGGAGTTAGATGTTGCAGCAGCATCTCTGTATGTTACAATCTCATGAACAACTACAAAATGTAGTCTTATTATGGTTATGGTTCACCTACCAGAGGCATATATTTGGCACTGATGTTTTCTCACATGCTTCGCAGTGGGTCAAAGCTGACAAGCAGAATTTTTAACTTACTGCTGTATAATGACCTGGCTCTAAATCCAACAGCAAGCCTATTTTGGCCACAAACATGAGGTAGAAGAACTACATTTTCGGAAGAGTGAAGGATTCAATGAAGAACCATTAAGGGCCTCTGCAATTAAAGCTTCCAAGTACTAGTGAAAATAATAGTAAGTGCATAACGATAAAAACACACAAAATCATTATAGTGGAAAATAGAGAATGAAGAGTTAGACGCATATTTAATTAGTGGAAAACAGTAAATGATGTACAAATTACTCAGCAGATGGTGCAGGTGTGAATGGTACTGAAACAGATGTCTCTGTCAAACGCAAATGTACTGTATATTGGTGGATGCTTGCAAAATAAAACATTTTCAATATCTAGTGATAATGACCCAAAATGTTACCTTTGCTTTCAAGTATGCTGAAAATCAGCAGGGAAGTACCTAGTAATGACATTCCTTGTGACCCATAGCTTTTGTTAATCAATACCTCTGCTGTAAAATAACCCATTTAATAGCACATTTAATGAATGGGATAATATATTCAGAACAATAGGTTACTATGGGGAAGACTTATCATGGACTGGCTTTTATTGCTGGTCTGTGATCTTCCCTGCACTGCTGGAAGATGTGGCTAATTTATGGTACATGCCTTGATATATATTATGCACATCAGCTGGCAGGCTGTGCTCCTAATTCTAATCCTACAGCAGAAGACTGATGTAAAAGTGCCCCATTAAAGTGGCTAGTGTGGCGTAGAAACACCACTTGCAAAAGAAATTGATGCAATGGCAATGGTAAGTCCCAAACACAGTGTTTGCAACTTTTTTTGCCAGAAACGTGGCATAGCAAGATAATAAATTGCCCCTATGACTTCATCTCAACCAATCAGATAATGTGTAGAAAACTCCAGAAATACCACTATTTTTACATAGTGAGTAACATGTGCTTTATTGGATCTGCGGCTGTATTAGTAACGTGTAGGCCTATTCAAGCCTTTATCAAACTGGTGCCGCTGTTGGAGAGACATGAGATGTTAACCGCGCTCAAAGAGGAAGAGCATGCACCCGCACTGGTGACCAATGGGGATTTTATATAATTTTTAAACACAATGGAGCTGATTTTTTTTTTACTAAAGATATACTCAGAATACAGGCAAAAAATTAAGCCAGAAATTAGTGTCTTGGATATTTTTATGCCTTCTTTGATAAGTGAGCATAGCTTATCAAGTAAGCCAATAGGTAGTATAAATTTAGAGTAAAGTGTCTAGCAATGTGCCAAAATTATCATTCAGCCTGAACCACTCATAATCAGGCTCGGACTGGACCCACAGGGGTACAGGGAATCCCTGAGCAAGGTGGGCCCCTAGTCTCCCACCCCTTGCCAGAGTGGCACATAATACAGTAGACTTACTGCACTACATACATATATTTAATGTACAGCACCTCAACCAGCCTATGTTCATACAAAAACCTAAGAAACTCCCCAGTTTATTATTATAAATACAATCAGATAGCTGAGGCGACTTCTAGGTATAGAGGAAAGTTGCCAGTTTCCTCTTCTCCCCAGAAACTACCTTCTCAAAGTTGCTGCAGGGACCCCCATATTCAATCATCCGGTAGCATCTTGCTGCTGTATGAGCAGGTAATATTTGAGTGTATCCGTATGGTGGGCCCCCAAAATAAATTTTACTGGTGGGCCTTAGGTACCCCATTCCAACACTGACTATAATACAGCCACTACCAAGCCGCGATGCCCCGGTCATCTGTGATTTTTAGGCAGAGGGAAGGTGTGCCCTCTGATCAGAACCCCTCCTGTGAAATCATGGGGCTTCTAGGTTAGTCATAGTGAGTTGCCTGCGAACCCATGCCCGAGTCATGGCTTCACAGGCAGTCTGTCAGAATCCCAGATACTACAATAGCATTTTATTGCAATATATGATATAAGCAATCAGAAGATTGCATGTACATGTCCACTAAGGGTAATAAAATAAAAAAAAAAGGGAGTAAATAAAACAAAAACAAAAAATATACATAATAAGTATTGGCATGTCTGAAAATACCCAAACTATTAAACTGTAAAATATTTTTCCTGTACTTTGAGATGCCTTAAGGGAAAAAAATAGAAATATGTGATTCTACATTTTCTTGGTCACTTTGCCCTTCCTAAAAAATAAATAACAAGTGATCAAAAAGTCATAGATAGGTAGCCCATTGGTACATAAAAAAGCTATGGTGATGCAAACAAAATAATTTTTTTCCAAGTTTTTTTTTTGAAGTAGTAAAACATGATAAAAACTATATGTTTTGATATAATCGTAACCATACTGACCCACAGATTAAGATCTGCATGTCCCTTTTAGAAGTAATGAACACCATAAAAACAAAACCTTAAAAACCATGGCAGAAATGCATTTTTCTTTCATTTCATCAAATAATTTTTATCCTTTTCATTACAAGATATATTTTTGGGCATTTGAGTCTAGACTAGCACTACTGCACTAGTGAGAGGGTTATATAAATTTTCTATGTTCTACTTTGATGTTTTTGTTTTTTCACTTTTATTTTGCCAAAGAACCCATTAAAAGGCAATAAAAGTAAGGAGAAGATTGATGGATGCCCAGATAGATTTTGGGGGTCATTTATCAAACAGAAATGCGCTTAAATTAGGTGTATTTTTGGCACAGATTGTGGCGCAAGATCTTCCTGCTCACGCCAGGTCTAAAAAATGCGTGATGCGGGCGGGAAGGGACGGGCCGGCAGGTCAGTGTCATTTACCATTTTCTACTCCAGTTTTAGACGTAGAAAATGGTATAAATGTAAGACAGCTAGGAAGCTGTCTTATATTTAGAGGTGGCCGGCACCTCTTCATAACTCCGGCGGATCCACCGCCAGGTGTAGGGGTTATTAAGATCGGCATCTAAAAAGCCAGTCTTAATAAATGTGCCCCTTTGTTCTTAAAACTTTCATATATGATTATGATAGCTTTAAAATATATGTGCATGTTATGCCTATTGTTACTTTAATTTCTCATTGTAAGAAACATCACAATGCTTCCTATTAAAAAAATTCCACTGCAGCTATGCAAACATGTTTCAGTAGTGAAGAAAATCTAAAGAATTGCAATTGGAACACATACACCTTCAGTACATATGTGCAGATATTACCCATACACAATTATTTTCTGTACTGTTAGAAGCTCTACAACCCTTTCTGTGTAAGGTCATCGATGTTGCGCTAATCACTGATCCTATGCTATTTTCGATTTATTGTGTTTGCTTTTGATTAAGTCGTAGCATGTAACAGCATTAGAGAGCATTCAAGATCTCATCTTTACCTGACTTGGATTTTGCTCAGTTATAATAGTTAATGGTCTCTGTATTTTTAAAATGTACACCTTCTATACTAGATAAGTAAAGAATAATAAGAACAGGTTTAGATTGCTGCTTTTGGAGGCTCTAAGTCAATGACTGGTTGACAATTAAACTAGCCATGCAATTTAGATTTATGTCAGCCAAAACCACTGTTTTGTGCAGGACCAGATGACCATCTAATGTGTATGGGGATCTCCAGACTCTCTAACTATGGCAGATGTCACACTGCTGGATTTCAGCATACCTGGTCCTTTTGGTCTCAGGAAATATAAACGATCACCAGAGGTGACTGATAGTATTGTTCTCCACAAAGCTGAATTTTCTAACTCTGGTAACTAATCAATTTTCCTAAAATGGTGGATCAAAATGAAAAAAACATACTCATCCACTTGCTTGCCAAGAGACCATCTGCTCCCTTCTTAGTAACATAGTAACATAGTACATAAGGCCGAAAAAAGACATCTGTCCATCCAGTTCGGCCTGTCATCCTGCTAGATGATCCAGAGGAAGGCAAAAATAACTGTGAGGTAGAAGCCAATTTTCCCCACTTAAGGGGAATAAAAAATTCCTTCCCGACTCCAATCAGGCAATCAGAATAACTCCCTGGATCAACGACCCATCTCTAGTAGCTATAGCCTGTAATATTATTACACTCCAGAAATACACCCAGGGCCCTCTTGAATTCCAATATTGTACTCCCCATCACCACCTCCTCAGGCAGAGAGTTCTATAGTCTCACTGCACTTACTATAAAGAATCCTCTTCTATGTTTGTGTGCAAACCTTCTTTCCTCCAGACGCAGAGGATGTCCCCTCGTCACAGTCCTGGGGATAAATAGGTGATGGTAGAGATCTCTGTACTGACCCCTGATATATTTATACATAGTTATTAGATCTTCCCTCAATCGTGTTTTTTCTAAATTGATTGATGAAATCTCGCCAAAGGACCAGCGTGATGACCTCACTACATGATCATGCTGGGTGCACATAATGATGTCATCAGTGATGATCACGTGGTGATGTCATGACACTCACTGGAGGTTCTTTGGTGGGTTTTCTTCAATCAAGACAAGAGCAGACTGCATCTCTGCAAGCAAGTGGATGAGCTGAGTTAAAAAAATTGAATTTTAACCCCTGATTAACCTTTGAACGGCTTAATGTGAGTCGCAGATGCCATGATCAATGTTGAATGCGGCATCTAAGCGGTTAAGTGATGGAGGCGGTACAATCTCCATTCCCTGTTATTGTGCCTGCTTCATACAATGGAAAGTGATGTATGACAAAGTAATTTGTAGCGAATCAAATCTCTTGTTGAAGTTCGGCGAACCAGCCGAATCCAATTTTTTTAGAACTTCGCTCATTTCTAGTGACTGACATCAGCTTACTCCTCCCTTCCATTCAAATTGCGTGCACACCTGGTCAACCAGCATTTGGAAGAAACCTCTTTTGGCAGAGCTATCTAATATGTTTGGCCGGTTTTACATAAGTTGCATCTTTTGATGTTCAGCTCAGATGTTGCTTAAAAATCTAGCTATTTAGTAGTTTTCAGGTTGCTCATCTTTTTTTATCCTTAACAATATAGAACTTCCCACCATCTAAAGTCGGAGGGAATGCTCAATGTAGAAATATGTCCTGCCAGCGGGTATTATTGCAGTGTAATAAGTGGGTAGCAGGCCATAAAGAAGGGACTTGGTGTGCCTTCGTGATATATGCTCCTTGAAAACCATTTTGCAATAATGTTTTTTATTAGAAAGCCCTCTTTTCATAATCTTAACAATAAAGAGACTGATTGTGTCATTTCTCTTCCTCAGGATTCTCTATTCTTCAGGCCATTATGGAGGCAGCGGTACAGAACAACTGGCAAGTGACAGCTAGATCAGTGGGGAATATAAAAGATGTTCAGGAGTATAAACGCATCATAGAGGAAATGGACAGACGTCAGGAGAAAAGATTTGTAATTGACTGTGAAGTTGAACGAATAAACACAATTTTGGAACAGGTACACGTTTTTCTAAATTTTATCTATTTCTGAGTTCTACAGGAAAGTAGATGTTTAAACAATCCTTGTGCTAAAATGACTGTATTCCTCCATTACGGCCGCATTTTGCAGTATATATTGTCTGTAAATACTACATTTAACTGGAGCCCAAGACAATTCTGAAAAGAAAATCAACACCTTATGAAAGGTCAAGTCATGTAATACTGGTCATGCTCCCTGATCATTCGAAGCTTTGCTTTGTAGAAGTCATTCTTAATACATTCCGTGTGACACCTCCTGGCCTGCTCTCATGCGGAAGAGGTCAATGTGTAACAGTCTCTCTTTAGCGATTGCTTTTCCATGCTGAACAAGAATTTAACCATGTTTTAACATTATATTAACATTGGCAATGTAATCTTATTATGAATGAAAAGCCTAAGCAGATAAATGAACCTCTAATGGAATTAAAGATATACAGACAGTGGTAATTTTATTGTCTAAAATTTCAATTTAGCGTAAAAGCTACTATTGGGAATAGTATTACAGTAAAATGCACCAAAATAATTACAAGAAGCATAATAGAATTAAGTTCAAGCAAACACCTTGAACTGCGGCAGCTATAGAGTGAGAATCAACAAATGTGCACTCCACACGCTGAATTATTTCTCATTATATCTTTTTAGCTGTTAGAGATTTTGTTTTTATATACAGTGATCCTATGCATAGACTGAGATTTGAACTCTTTTATGGCTGCAACTATTTTTATCGCACATTTTTTTTTATCCCTGCCTTCTAACAAATATAACTTTTGTATATTGTAACTTCAGTGTAGCTGTATGAGGTGTTGCCATTGAAGTTTTAATTTTTAACAAAGTTAAAACTGAATAATTTGTATTATATTTTTTTTGTAGGGGGAGTAGAAGAACAGCAATTGTGCCATTTTGAGGGTTTTATTTGTTGAGCTTTGTTTATAAAGGGGTCATGTGTCAGAAATTGGTGGCATCTTGCTCAGGTGTGCGACAAGGGTTAGATAGATGTTGGTGCCACCTCAGGGACCCACTCCTGTCTCCAGAAAAGGTCTCCAAAGAGAGGGAGAGCACTCTTTACGACCTATTCATTCAATTCTATGGCCGTTACAATAATGGCCAAGAGCTCTTGCTTAGCTATTTTTGGAACTCCCATAGAAGTGAATAAAGAGCTCACTGTACATGAATGGTCACCCCTCCATTCACTTTTATGGGAGTGCCATAAATAGAGAAGCCAGAACTCCCTTAAAGTGAATTGATGGTGGTCGTGTTTGTTCGATGAGCTCTCCTTCACTTTGGGAAGGCCAGTTCTGGAGATAGGAGCAGGTCCCAGAGGTGAAACCCACACCTATCTGACATTGGTGGCATATCCTAGTGATATGCCCCCAGTGTCTGAGATGAGACAACCCCTCTAATCCATTTACTGTGCAGCATAAATTACATGTTAACTGTTGGTCAATATAACCATGGCAATACCAAAATTTACCACTTTTGCACAGTAAAACATTTAATAAAAATCATCTTTGTGCCGCCATATTCTGAGATCCACCTTGCCAGTTTTTGGCTTACCCATGTTGCTGCAGCCACCTCCACACACACTGTCATTGTGTCACTCTGTGGTCTCCTGATGTTGCTGCCTCCTCCACACTATATCACCTTGCCACTCTGTGGTCTACTGATGCTGCCGTCACCTCCACACTATGTTACTTTGCCACTCTGTGGTCTCCTGATGCTGTTCCCACCTCCACACTATGTCACCTTGCCACTCTGTGGTCATCTGATGCTGCTGCTTCCTCAACACTATGTCACCTTGACACTCAGTGGCCTCCTCATGCTGCTGCCACCTCCACACTCTGTCATTATGCCACTCTGTGGCCTCCTCATGCTGCTTCCACCTCCACACTATGTCACCTTGTCACTCTGTGGTCTCCGGATGCTTCTGCCACTTCCACACTATGTCACCTTGACACTTTGTGGTCTCCTGATGCTGCTGCCACCTCCAGATTATGTCCCCTTGCCACTCTTTGGTGTCCTGATGCTGCTGCCACCTCTACACCTCATTCAGCTGTTCTGTGGACTTCTTATGCTGTTTCCGCCCTCCCTACTCCATGACTGGGGCACTATATTGCCTTTTTGGCCTGTTGACATCATCATTTATTTGACCCTTCTTCTGATCTGTCAGAAGGAAGTAAAAATGAGACACACAACAGATCCTGTCTTTTTAGCAGCTGTAAAGCCTGTATGGTCCCATCAGAATTGGCTTTTGATTTGGTAGCCAAAAGCAGGAGCGGGTACAAAACACAGAAGACATGCAAATATTCCATTCATGTGTCATCTCTGTTTTGGATCCACTGCTATTTTTTATTTTTTTGGCATTTGCAATACTGATGTATTACTGACCAAATGCTGACCGAGTGAAGGCAGATGCTCAACAGACAGGATCCGTTTTTTGTGGGGTTATTGTTCTGATGGATCAGAGGAAGGGCAAAATAATCAGTGTTGTCAATACAAACTTAGTGCTGACACCCTCTCCACTCTTTCATAGGGGCTCTACTTGTATAAGCGTTTAATAGAACAGGTTCTGTAGACAGCTATTTGGAATCAGCTGACTAAAGAAGTGCGCTCTTTCACACTATAGTAGGATCTTGGGCCTCTGCACATCATTTTATACCTGACACTAACATCAACCTGTAAAGCTAAGTTCACACTTGAGTTATTTGGTCAGTTTTGGCCCCATAACTGCCCAAAGAAGTAAAGTGTGCATTGATTCTAAGAGCGACACCTGTCATCTGTGTGTCATACTGACTCACAGTAGTGTTTCACTACCACAGCAGACTCACTATGCATGTTGCGGCAAGGCACAGTGTTCTACACCACTATACAGGCTCTCTGCAGCCAGGAAATAGCTGTTTTTTTTTTACGCGATTCACCACAAATTAATTTGAATTGAATCGTTTCGGTGAACCAACCGAATTGACTTTTTGAGAAATGCGCTCATCTCTACCCATTACCTCTTGAAAAAAAATTTAAGCGGAGGTGCCAAGGGCCATTTACAAGACTCTGTAAACCTCATTAATGATCTGAACTATTGGGCCCATGATAACATACTATAGATGAGCAAATTTCTGTAAATTCGATTCAGGTCCCATTTGACTGAATCAACGGTCCATTTAAATTCAGACCCTAATCCGTTCTACCTGAATCAAAGGTGCATCAATTGTCCTTTAAAGCTGTGGAGGACATGTTTGTTTCTTTCTTTCTCACACTCTATTTCTTTTTTTCTCTCCCTCTCTCACATTCTCTCTCAATTCTGGTGAATTGAATCACCTAAAATCCTATAGAATCAATTCCATAGAATCAATTGCCTCATGTCTATTTAAGATGTAATACTAATGAAGAAAATTTTCATGTATTCTGTATATGTTGATAGAAGACCCTCAAATTCATTTAATTTGGTGTGACCAGTGTCAGTCCAACACCCTCTCCCTCCTGAGTTGTTCAGTCTAATTTTCTTGGATAATAGGAGAAAACTGGAGTCCCCCAATGGATAACCTATATGTTAAGAGAACGTGGTTTGCTTTGGGGGTGGAAACCCCATCTCTTTTCTGTGGGCAGTGTGCACAGCATTAATCTGACGCTGTCCATTCATAGCCTCTGAACTATTCAGAAGCCCAGATTGACCTTGCAATATCTTCCTTATCTTGCGAGACCAAGTTGTGAAGGCTTTATTCTGGTCCTTCCTGTTGGAGGAACTGAAATGAGGTCCTCACTCAGCTTGATCTCACAAAATGAGGAACTTCTCACAGGTTCACACTGGACTTCTGTTAACATTTAATGAAGTAGACCAAAACCCTATATTTCATATAATTTGGCAACCCACTTGTAAAAATAATTTTGACCTATAGCAGCTTTACACCTGGGATCACATTGCACATTTTAACTTTAAAATCTGCAGGATCTTCCTCCATGCTTATTTCTCCTGCATGGAATTACAATTGTTAAACAATACCAATTCCAAAAAGGTTGGGATGCTGTATAAAATGTAAATATATTTAAATAAAAACAGAATGCAATGATTTGCAAATCTCATACAGCCATATTTTATTCAAAATAGAATACAGAACACATATCAGATGTTGAAAGTGAAACCGTTTGCCATTTCATGAAAACAATTAACTCATTTCGAATGCATCTCAAAAAAGTTGTGACGTGGTAACAAAATGCTGGAAAAGTAGGTGGTACCAATAAACAAAAACAACTGAAGGAGAAATTTGCAAGTCCCATGGCTGGGTATGCAAAAGAGCATGTTAGAGAGGCAGAGTCTCTCAGAAGCAAACATGGGCTGAGGCTCACCAATTTGTGAAAAATAAATACATGTGTACAAGACACAATTCCAATAGTCAGTATTCAATGATCGTGATCTACAGGCCCTCAGGCAGCACTGCATTAATACCAGGCATTCTGTACTGGAAATCACTGTGTGGTCTCAAGAACATTTCCAGAAATCATTGTCTGTGAAAACAGTTCTCCGTGCAATCTACAAATACAAGTTCAAGCTTTATCATGCAAAGAAGATGCCATATGTCAACATAATCCAGAAACGCAGCTGTTTTCTCAGGGCCAAAGCTCATATAAAATGGACTAAGGCAAAATGGAAAACTAATTAAAATTTGAATTTCTTTTTATAAACCATGGAAGCTGTGCCCTACAGACACAAAATGAGAAGGACCATCCAACTTGTTATCAGTGCACAGTTTAAAAGCCTGCAAGTCTTATTGTATGGGGTTGCATTAGTGCCTATGTAGCTTATCTATCTTTAAGGGCGCCATCAATGCTTTACAGTATATAGAGGTTTTTAACAATATATGCTTGCTTCCAGGCAAAGAAAACAAAAATATGAAACCACTTCATGCCGTTATTTACAAAATGGATTTTCCTAAAAAGAAACCATTGAAAATTGATGCAATAACAACAAAAAGTGATGGGATGTGGTTGCCTTGATATTTTGCCACTGAAGTCAGTGGGAGCAGAACAACAGTAATAAGCTCTGTCCACTACACAGTTGACAGACCTACGAGCTTCTGATGCTGCTGGAGCTATTGGCTAATCAGTGAGGTTGCAGGGTGTCAGACCCCTGCCAGCCAGCTAGTGATGGCCTATCCTGAGGATAAGCCAGCACCCCATAAAAACTGGGCAATCCCTTAAAGAGGATATGTCATAAATATTAAAATATATGGTGTGTACATTCCTAAATTCCCGACAATGTTCTGAGCATGCCCACCCATATTCAGTGCCCCCTTGTAGGATCATCTTCAGTGGTTTGCTAAGGAGGCTACACTCACACCTTCTCTCTTGTGGTGGAGTCTTCATCCTAGCCCTGACAATATTCAGTCATCGCTGGACGCATTTGAGCATTTTAGCAGAGTGTGAACTCATGTGATAAAGTGATCTCGTGAAATTATGCTGTGCCAGAACGCTGTTCCGCTGTCCAAAATACTCAACGTCAACACAAAAATAGCCTGCAAAAATAATTTTGTGTATGTTTAGTATGTTTCCTTCTTTAAAGTAACATCTTTAAAAGAAAAGATGTTAAAAAGCCTTTAAAATGCTACAAAAATGCTAGAAATGTTCATAAAAAACACCCTCACAGTTTTCGCCTCAATAGAAGATTTTCCAATTTACCAGGTCTATTCACATTACTAAATATTTCAGGTTGTTCTAAAACCGTTCCGTCCAATCTATAATGTAGCAACTTTTCTATCAATATTTATGGCATTATAACAAGGCAACCATGTTAAAATACACCAAACAGATCATTTACATTTAGGCCAGCACTTGATTACATAACAATGAGAAAATGTCTCCCAAAACAGGAAAAAACACTCAGTAGAGTACATGAAACCTTATAAGTAAAGGTGGGATCTTTCCATCAGAAAAGTTCTTGTTCTCGATTGATTTTCACCGCAAGGCTTTACATAAAGTATATGTCTTCTGTTGGATGTCTGGTTCATCTATATTGATAAACATCAGTTTGAAGGAAAGCTTAATTATAGAATATTGTTTAACTGGAAGAGCAAACAACTCAGATTACTTCTGTCATTACAAAGAGTTGTAGATCTGTGAACCTCGCAAGCTTAAGGGATTCATTTGAAGGAGTCATCCAAGAGAAAAGGAAAGTTTATTTTCTTATTCAACTGTTTTAATAATGATCATTTTATGAAATGTTCCTAGAATGAAACAACAGGAAAATTGTTACAAATTTACACCCTTTAGAATTTCTTAACTGGCCCAGACATATTAAAGCGGTTTTGCAGTAAGTAGATATTGGTGATATATCCTCAGTATATGTCATCAGTATCAGATCAGTGGGCTTCTGAACCCAGTACCACCACTGATCAACTGATCGGGAAATTTGCTGGAACAGAACAGTGGACAGATCAGGAAGCAAAAGGGTCTGTCTCCTGTATAGCTGCCGTGTCAGGGTAATGCAATGTATCCCACATTCAAATGAATGGGAGCTGAGCTGCAGTACACCACCACTGAAAATTACACAGGGGATGGCGCTGTCTGCTTCCAGCTCTGTCCACTGTATAGTTACAAGCGCTGATGGCTTCTCCGATCAGGGGATACGTTTTATCATGCTACATGCAATATTTTGATAAATAGAATGCAAATTGTGATAAACCCCCCTCAAAGTTTTCAGATAATGACAGAATAGTCTGATAATGAGACCAACAAATCACTTTAAAGGTAACCTAAATCTTTGCTGAAACCTTCTCAGAGTGCTCCGCATCATTGGATTTCATCTTTTCTGCCCAGCTTTTCTTAGGACTTTTATTAAATTGGTCAAGGGGATTTTTGTAGGGTGTAAGACGGACCCAGATACCATGATTGGTGGGGAATAACAGAGTAAGTGGCTCTTAAGTGTGAGAATGCATAGAGTGTAGGGATTCCACATTCCTCATTTTGGCCTAGTGGGTAAGGTGCTAGAAGGGATTGTTTTTCTGATGTATTCCAAAACAAAGGCGACTGTGCTGTCAGCATCTATATGCCCGTTTCACAAATTATAGAACATATCCTATTCTGGTCCATGTTGCAGATGAGAATAGACATTTCTATTGATTGGTGTGAGAAAAATGCTGAACGCACAAGGAAGGTTTCTGTATTATGCGGATTCATGGCGGACAGAAATACGGATACGGTTGTGTGCATTAGGCTTTAGACTGCTTCTGCCTTATATACTAGCACTCATCTCTATATGATCATCAGCCTCTAACATAATGTAATGCTCATACAAATATATAATGTACAGACACGTCGGTCAATGTCCATTGATGTGTATTATATTGCAGTATGATGACCATGATTATTGCTGCTAATAATAATATTTCATTCTGGGCATTCCAGTGGCTGAATAGGAATAGTAAGAATTTCTGCACTTATTGTCATAACTATCCTCCATCGTTTTTTCATGAAATTAAAACTGATGTATGCTAACAATCTGTGCTTCTTTTTTCCAGTGCTTGATACGCCAGGGCATAGGCATCATGAGAGGTGACCTATAAATTCTGTCTCATGAATAGATCAATGGCTGTTCTCAGATTGGTGCTGAAAAGCATTTTTTAGCAGAACAAATGCTGGTGTATTATTATTTCCTTACAGAACCAGTCATGCCACATTAAGTCAAAGGCGATTTCTGCCAGTTCAGTTATGCAGCAATTCCAGATAAAACCAAATTACGGCCCTTATTTGACCTTGGATCTCATGGTCTGGAAAGCTTTTTCACTCGCTTCTTTCTCTTCCAATGAAAATGTTTTCTTCCAATCTACTATTGTTTATCTTAACGATTCCGCTGGACAGCTTTAGCTTCTTCTCTCATTACTTGTAGAGTATCTAACTGCTTAGAGCTGCTGGATGTGAGCAGTGAGCTCATTCGAGGAGATTGGTTTTGAACATCTGGCAGGGCAAAAAGCATGTGAATGAATATTTAGTTGAAAAGAGGACTAACACATCAATGCTACAGTATGATAATATGTATATAGCACTGGGAAATCAGAAATCCTTTATTATTACTGGATACTAATCATATTGAGGTCCCTTGTCTGGTTTTGAAGAAAAAAAATTTAATAGAACCGCATCCAAACAGAACAGATGCATAGTGTTATATTAAATGAACCAAATCCATTTTATTCTGGTTTTAAGATCTCAGCTCTCAGCCCTGAGAAACAGTCATATGAAAAATAAATGTGGAGTCCCAGTATTGGGTCTACAACACAATGAAAGCCAGATATCCCTCAGGATTTCCCAGGGAGCTTTGCACTTTGGATTGCTGTGTTGAGACTCTTAACTGAGGCTCCGCAGTGTTTTTGTGGCTGGTCTCCCTGAGATCAGCTATTGTTTTGTTTGAGTAGGCTTCAGAGCAGCCAACCCGTTCTCTGTGCAGTCCACCTCTTAGCAGGTACCCTCACTACCTACATTACTCTGGCAATGGCTTACAATAACTTCAATCTCCTTCCATCAGCCCACTGGCTTGTCTCACAGTAAACCAACCTTCTGCTCTGTAATATATTTCACAGGTTTCTCTGGCACTACACATGGTCAGTCCTGCCTTGCTCCTCACTTTCTCCACCTAATAGGCCCTCCTGTTAATCCCTCTCTTGAACAGCAACAGTGCTGTACTTGCGTTGCCTACAATGTTGTCGACCTGGAAGCTGGTAGCCAGGAAACTATGGGGCAGATTTATCAAAATTGGTGTAAAGGAAAACTGGCTTAGTTTCCCATTGCAACCAATCAGATTCCATCTTTCATTTTCCTAATGAGCTCAGAAAAATGAAACATGGAATCTGATTGATTTCAATGGGCCAACTATGCCAGTTTTCCTTTACACCAGTTTTGATAAATCGCGCCTCATGTTTGCTGGTGACCAGGGATACTGGCAGAGTCTGGTGCAGTGGATGAGTACAGCAGACCACTCTCTTTTGTCAATAAAAGTTAAAAAAAAGATACACATAATAGGAAAGGGGCAGCAAATATATAGGGAAATTACAAAAATACTGTTTAAGGGGGAAATGAGGGTTAGGTTACTTTCACATTAGCGTTTTTTGCAGATCCGTCACGGATCCGTCTTGAACACCATTAAAAGTCAATGGGGGATAGATTCGTTCTCTATTGTGCCAGATTATGTCATAGAAAACGTATCCGCCCCTATTGACATACATTGTGTGCCAGGATGGATCCATTTTGCTCCACACTACATCGCAGACAGAAAAACGCTGCAATGGAATGGTGACTGAACAGAGGCAAACTGATGCATTCTGAGTGGATCATTTTCCATTCAGAATGCATTAGGGCAAAACTGATCAGTTTTGGACTACTTTTGAGAGCCCACAGATCTCAGAAACGAAAAGCCAAAAACGCTAGTGTTTATCCTCTCTTCCTTAGAAGTAAATGAGTGGAAACACTTCTGCTGCCAAGCCAGCTTCACTTCCACAGCCTGTAGGAAGACATCATATCAGATAGACTGCAATAGGACTCCTAAAAATGAATGACAAAAGAGTAAATAGCCTGTATGGCAGAACACTAAGTCCCTATGGCTCTGCACTGGAGAGCATTTCCATGATATGGATTCTGATGCAACACGGAATGATTGCTTTCATAGGGAACCTGCTAGAAAAGAAATCCCATATAAATTAGAGGCGTACTAAGGTACACTGTGACCCCATAGACATCTGTCACTAATCTGTACGGGTAGTGGAATGTGTGAAGCCATGTATAATGCAGCTATGTGCCTCAGTTTTTATAATTAATTTAATTAATATAATTTTTGACCAGCGCTATGCCCATTACTACAGCCAACTTCAATAGCTGCGGTGCTTGTAGAAAAGAAAATGAAGCTACTTTGTAAGTAGTCTTAATTAAAATAAACTGCAATGTTATGTCTCATATGTAGAACTATGGGGTATGCTAAAATGCTTTTGACAAAAATGTTGGCATACATGCTGTACAGCAGATTTGTTACATTTTAGGCTACTTTCACATCTGCGATTTCTCTTTCCGCTATTGAGATCCGTCATAGGATCTCAATAGTGGGGGAAAATGCTTCTGTTTTGTCCCCATTCATTGTCAATGGGGACAAAACTGAACTAATCGAAACAGAATGCACCAGAATGCATTCCGTTCCATTTGGTTGCGTTCCCATCGTGGACAGAATAATGCTGCAAGCAGTGTTTTTCTGTCCACGATGTGGTGAGGAACACACACAATATAAGTCAATGGTGGCTGATCCGTTTTCTCAGACACAAAAGAAATAGGATCTGTTCAAATGGTTGTATTATTATGACAGAAGCGTTTTTGCTGATCCATGACAAATATGAATGTAGCCTTAGACTTTTTTGTTTGTTTGCGTCTCTAAAAGTTTCTTTAAGAAGGGGATGTGGCTAAGCGGTGTCCTAAAATGTGTCACATTTATTAATGGTGTGTTTCATGATATTTATGCAAAATACTGGTCTAAACTAAACCTTCTCTCTGCCTTGTTTACCAGTATGTTACCAAATCCATGGGCAGAGGGAAGTGGTAACTGCAGTGCAGCCCATAACTATGGAAACACATAGATCTGCATTGGTGCTGCATTCACAAAATTGCAGAATTTATTTTAATCAAGACTATTTGAAAAGTTGCATTGTTTCTCTTTTAGACTCCTTTGTCTTTACTATATCTCACATCTTATAATCAGATGTATGTCCTTCCATTTTAAACCAAGAAAGCATAATTTTCAGAGTCGATGCATTGTGCTGTATTTGGTCTAAATCCTCCTCATGTAATCCTCCTGCTTAGTTCAATGTCACTACTCAATCTTCTGCCTTCTCCACAAGCGTTCACTGTGTGTGTATTTGATAGATTTACTTGCTCTAGTCTCTTGCCCTCCTTCATGCAAAGCCAAACCACTTTTTCATCTTCTTCAGTTGAGCATTCATGTGGGTGATTGGTTCTGCCTTACTTAGATAATCCAGAAGCTACAGCCTTACTACTGAACATGCCAGGGTATGCTGACTAAAGCATGTGCTGAATCTCTGAAAAGCTAATAATCATGAATGAAACAATTACAGGCCTGCTAACGTGATGTGCAGACAACTAAGGGACAGCTAAATTGCAGCATTCCCACATCTTTTCTGATCCGTTAACTTGACAATTAAGAGTAGGTTCATATCACTGTTTCATTTTCCGTTCTTCTGATCCATCAGAAGAACACAAAAAAACCCTGTATCCTTTATTTTGAGCAACTATTATGCTCAGTTATACTCATTTTGCATCTGTTTTAGCCATTTCCATCTGAGATCCGTTATTTTAGATAGAAATGGCTAAAACAAGTGTAAAATGAGCATAACTGAGAATAATGGATGCTTAAAATACAGAATCCATTTTTTGTTTTTTTGGTTTTCTGTTCTTCTGACAGATCAGAGGAACGGGAAATGGATGGGAACTTACCCTAACACCTTAAAAACAAAGGTGCAACAAGCTTTAACCTGTGGCTACATGGCTGTCTTGGCTGTGACCCAAATTGCGTGACCAGTGATCAATATGTAGCAGTGCAGCCATTGAACTGAACGGGGTAAAAGGCTCATACCCCAACTTGCAAGCTTCTCCGACCGTGGGCCCAGAAATGCAAAAAAAAAAAAAAAGCAGTGTTGGATTTTTTTGGAATTCTAGGGTCACAGCAACTTATGAGTCACACTGCTATCCCATTTGATTCAATGGCTATGGGGGAATGGGGGAATCATTGCCTGTGCAGGTGGAGTTGGAGTTAAGATTGCCATGTAACCCCAGCCTGGTTGTCTGAAACTGGGCAAAAATTGGCAAAGAGTGTGATAGGGTATAACAAAAAAAAATCACTCACTTTGTCAGAGTTTCCTGGGTCCAGAGTCACAGCTACTGTCTTAACGATGTTCTGCAGCCTGCCATGTACTGTGGGACATAGAAGCTGCAGAAGCCAAACATTGCAAAAATGTTAATTCTTATTGAAAAAAAATGCTTTTTAGCCAAAAATGCATGCCTTTAAGTAAAAAATAACTTTTCCAAAGGTGTCCATAGCCATAAAGGTCTTAAAATTGAGACATAAATAAGATTTCTCTTTAATGAAACAAAACTGTGACACGTTCCATTGGAAGCTGGAATTGTTTAGAAACATTTATTTAGTGAAAAATTTCATAGTTTACATACAGCATTATAAAAAAAGAAATAGTGCTGTTTTTGCACATTTGTCATACTTAAATGTTTCCGATTATCAAACAAATTTGAATATCAGAATATTATAATCTGAGTAAATACAAAAAGCAGTTTTTAAATGATGATTTTTATTTATAGAGGAATGAAAGCTATCCCAAACAGCCTGGCCGTATGGGAAAAAATTATTACGATCAAAATTATTCCAAGAGCACATCGATGACTCCAGCAGGTCAAAAAAGAACCCAGAACCGCATTTAAAGTGCTGCAGGCCTCACTTGCCTCAGTTAGAGTCAGTGTTCATGATTCAACAATAAGAAAGAGACTGGGCAAAAATGGTATCCACCGGAGAGTTCCAAGGAGAAAACCACTGCTAACCAAAAAGAACACAAAAGCCCGTCTCGCATCTGCCAAAAAACATCTTGATAATCCCCAGGCCCTTTGGCAAAATATTTACTTTTTAGAAGGTGTGCATCCCGTTACATAGGTAGTGTAACGGTCTGGGGCTGCTTTGCTGTCTCAGGACCTTGACAACTTGCTGATGGAACCATGAATTCTGCTCTCTACCAGAAAATCCTGAAGGTGAATGCCCAGCCATCAGTGTGGGCCCTTAAGCTCAAGCGTACTTGGGTTCTGCAGCAAGCCTGTGAGCCAAAGCACACCAGCAAGTCCACATCTGAAAGGCCAGAATTTTTTTTTTAAGGTTTTAGAGTGAAAGTCTGGACTTAAATCCAATTGAGATGCTGTGGTAGGACCCTAAACAGGCCGTTCATGCTCGGAAACACTCCAGTGTGGCAGGATTAAAACAATTCTGCAAAGAAGAGTGGGGCAAAATTCCTCCACAGAGATGTGAAAGACTCATTGGCAGTTGTCTAAATGCTTGATTGTGGTTGTTTCTGCAAGAGTGGTACAACCAGTTATTACGTTTGGGGGGAAATTACTTTTTCACATAGGGCCAGGTTGGTTTGGACCAGCGTTTCTCAAATTGTGGGGCGCCCCCATGGGGGGCGCGAAGCTCCATAAAGGGGGGCACTAGGTGACAGGAGATGAACGCTTCCACTGTGGAAGCGTTCATCTCCATAGTGATCTGTATCGCCATCCTCTGGACAGCGATACAGATCGCTGTGCTGTGCGGCAGGGGAGGGAGAGGCGTCTCCCTCCCCTGCTCCTCTGATAGGCTGCGGGCCTTGTGCCGGCAGCCTATCAGAGCGGTTCAGGAGCCGCGATGACGTCATCGCGCCGCCTGAGCAGAGTACCGAGCGGGACACAGGCCGGAAGAGGCCTGCATCCAGCGCTTCCAGGGAGGTAAGTATTGGGTGGGGGGACCCTGGACCCTGGACTCTATTGGGGGGGGGGAGAGCCTGCAAATAATAAATAATTTTGGGGGGGGGGAGAGAGCCTGCACATGATTTGGGGGGAGGGGGGAAGCCTGGACCCTGCACATGATTTGGGGGGAGGGGGTTAATGTAGCCTGCACATGATTTGGGGGGGGGGGGTAATGGAGCCTGCACATGATTTGGGGGGGGGTTAATGAAGCCTGCACATGATTTGGGGGGGGGGGTTTAATGGAGCCTGCACATGATTTGGGGGGGAGGGGGGGTTGATGGAGCCTGCACATGATTTGGGGGGGGGGGGGGTTAATGGCCCTCACCTGTGGGGAGATTGGTGTACTTATAACAATTTTATAGACAAATGATACTATTTACAGTCGCGCGGGGGGGGCGCAAAATGTTTTCTTCTTCCTAGGGGGGGGGGCATGACAGAAAATAATTGAGAAGCACTGATTTGGACAGCCTTTTTTCCTTAATAAATGAAATCATCATTTAAAAACTGGATTTTTTTATTTACTTAGGTTATCTGTCTAATATTCAAATTTGTATAATAATCTGAAACAAAATAAATCTGTAAGGGGCAAATACTTTTTCAAAGCACTGTATATGCTAACTTTCTAACTAACTTTTGCATGCTGTAAGACTGTAGTGAAATGGATTTTCTGAGATCACGTTAACAAGGGTTCAGTTTAAAAAGCAGTAAGTATAGGTGATGTTTTTTCCGGTATAGATACAGTTTTGGCTATATAAACTTTTTAGGGAGAACACGTTTTTCATGCTGTTATGCAACTCTCTGCAGTATTTCTGCATGAATACTGATCAGAGCTATCAACTCTCTTGACCACACAAAATTTGGTTGATCTCATTTGTTCATATCAGATTTCACTGCCTGTTGTTTGTGAATTATCTTTTTCTAAAAAGTAATATTAAATAAAGATCTAATTAAAAGAAAAGTGTGGGATCTGTCTACAAAACTGAGAAAGGGTACGGCTACACTAAGTTTTTTAAAACAAGGTTTTGATGCAGATCTGCCTGCAGGATTTTGTGCCAAAGTCAGAAGGGGATGTGAAAGGATTCAGAAATATAAAGGAAGGATTTATACTCCTCCCTCCTGGTGGGTCCACTTCTAGCTTTGGCTGAAAAGCCAACAGGCCCATCTTCAAAACCCCATCCAAAAACTTGCCTTACCCAAAGAATAGTTTTTAAAAGAGCTAAGCATGGGGAAGTATCTACTGGGTGACTCCCTTCTCTTCTCCTGGCTGTTTAATTGATAGGTCTCTGTCTATTGGCATATGTAGAGAAATACTGGTCAATTAAGTCATATAAGCCATGTAGAAGCCAGAGAAGAGCTGCCCAGCAGACACTAAAAACAGAATATTGTAGTTAAAATCAGATCTGCATCATAAAAAAGAGGACAAGCTTTAAGGGCAGATTCTACTTCGCCTCTTTAATTAATCCACTTTTGACTGTATCAAAAAACCTAAATGTGTTGCTGTACCCTTAGGTGTTCAGCAGATAAACCATTGACTGGTAGCAACTTTTCTCAGCTAAGCCCATTTAACATCTTTATAGGGAAGAGATAAATGTCAGCTAAACAAGCATCTGATGTGTATGACCTGCGTGATTCCAAACCACAAAAAACTATTATTGGTAAAATAAATGTGTAACCTCAGGCCACTTTGGATGAGAATAGATCTACCCTAAGCTGGCTCTGCTACAGGCAAATCAAGTGGCTTAACTACAAATTTGCATGTTGTAATGCATTACTATATTTAAAAAAAAGTGAAATGCTAATTTTATATTTTACATTTTATGAACTAGATCATGTGTAATACTCACCAAAGAACCAAGATTATGGTAGAAAAAGATGCCATACATTCTTTTCCATCTCAATGCCTCTATAATTTGCACGGCAGCATATAATACCATTTAAAGCATATGTCAATCCCATTTTAAACCCCTGTTTTAAGGTTCTTTTACACTAATTAATATTTTAGACAATTATTGGGAACAAACCAAACCTGGCAACTGCCTGATGATCAGCGGAGATGAGAATTGCATTAGCATGCAGTAATAACCTCCTCCATATGGGGAAAAGAAATCACTTGTCCTCATAGAAAATCATTTTTGGGCAGCCAATCACTCTTTACACAGGCCAAATTGCTGCACCTCTTCACAGGCCTTTTTACTGCAAATGCTCATCCTCAATAATTGGCCTGATTACCAAACCTTTAATCTGTGCAAAATTCAGACAAATCATTAAAAGGGTTTTCCAAGATTTTAATACTTTACTACTTTAATATCCTTTAGATAAGTAATCAGTATCTGATCGTAGGGGTTACCGGTATCGGGGTTTGAGAAGGCATCGGCAACTAAGTAAATGGGGCTGAGAGCGATATCAAGCACAGTTGCTGCACAATGTACTTCGCTGTGCTTGGTAAGCTTCGAGTGCTACTGCCTTCTTAAACAGCTGATCGGCCCCCACCAATCATGGTCAACACCATGTTAAAAGTAAAATGTAGGAAAACCCCTTTAAATCACTTTCAGGGTCTCTAAAGAGAAAGGTAATTTACATTATATGAGTGAAATTTTATTCCAGCTAATGTAAAAGGAAAGAAGAAGTTAAAGGGAATCTGTCATCACATACCTCGAAATAAAACCTTTTGATTGTGCAGAGCGCTTGTCAGACAAAAGAAATGCACTTGGTCCCATGTTGGAATATGGCCCCAATTTGGATTAAGAACCCTTAGTACTTTATGCAAATGAGTCCCAAGGTGCCACAAGGGCATTACCGTTGCACCTCATTGCACCCAAAGTTTCAGTCGATTTCTTTCTTTGATCTGAACAGATAAAAGTTATTTTTTTCAGGTATGTGGTGACAGAGTCTCTTTAAAGGAGTTATCCCACAAATTTTAAACTCTTTTTAAAACTTTTACTCACTTATCCAGAGTACTTTCTTCCCTTTCTATGGTCAAGCACCTGCATCTCTCAGGATGCTTTTCAATTAGCTTTTATTAACACCTTTCTCACCTGCATAGAGAGTGATCCTACACATATAGCCCCCAGAGATACATATAGTATATAATGCCTCCACAATTTCCTTCTCCACTGTCTTGAGACAGATACGTATAGCTATATGTTTCTACAAATGTTGAATTAATGAAAGATGTTTTGGCCATATTACCTTCTTTACTATGAGATCACTATGGCACTGAGAGGAGGAAGGGAAGCTACTGAGCATGTTAGTCCACCACTGAATGCGATAGAAGGTGGGCCAAAAGGGTAAAAAGCAGGGGGCGCTACCAGAGAGGAACACATAATGTGCATAAAAAACAAACAATATTTTGATGTAATGTATATAGAAATAATATGTCAACTGAAATGCTCTTTTTGGTGCTCAGTAATACTTTTTGTAAGAAAACCCCTTTAAGCAGCTGCAGACATAAAACAGTAAAATAAGTATAAAACATTATAGCAGTTTCCTATTCTTCATAATTTCTCTATACGTTTTAGGTTGAAACTATATAGTGTGTGTGTATATGGTGTATATATAAATAAATACATGTACAGTACACTGCACACTATACACTACCATGTGCCTTCCTGCAGGCAAATTATTGTCAAAACTTCCAGTTCGCCATTTCATATGAGAGAAATGGAAAGTTAAAACTTGACACGTGTCTATTAGTGAATATGAGTCAGACCTCTCCACCAATTTCACGTCCTCGAGGAACTTGTCTGACACTATTTATAAATTAGACATTGCCACTCTTATAAATCACCATAATGCTTCATTGTATTGACAGGGGTGCAGTAACCCAGAAGAGACATCTTTCCCATCTTCAGTTGTCGGAATGCACATCATAAACAGGATAGTGAGAGAAGATATATAGATTGCTAGTTACACTGTATAAATCATATTTGTATCATCACTGTAGTAAGAATTAGATGTAACAATGTTTTGTTCTCAGACATGGAACGTCTTTTATCATTTTAATGTTTCCGTGTTAATGAAATAAGTATTAATAACCTTGAGTCATACATAACATGTCCCTGATATGTGCAGACAGATCCATGACCTCGTGTTGGGCAAGCATGCTGTTGCATACTGAGAAAAAATCATATGTATTAATATTTATGAACTGCGAGCTTGTGGATATGACGGTGGAGAATTATCATACAATTATAAATCGTTAAAGCTACTAAGGGTCATTTAAATATCACAGTGTGTTTGTAATGAGGACAAAACGCGTAAGGACTGAAATCATTATTACTGATTGCCTATATCCACTTTACTTAGTACTGGTGGAAGTATAGGACCTTTTATAGATGATTGCTTTCTTAATTGCCATGTGCCAGCAAATATTAACAGTGGATTATTACTGGATGGGTGAGAAATGGTTCAAATGGATTTTATTGGGAGTTTTTTAAAGCCCCTGTTTTCATTTCATGTTGTCATTCAATTTTTTAGTCTCTATGAATGTGCAGTATATTGATGTTCACATCAATGGAGTTATTTATTTATTTATTTTTAACATTGTTGTGTAAAGAAATAAGATTTGCATATACGGTTATCCTTCTTTTCCTGGGACATTTAAACCCCACCAATGAGACCACCAAGCTTAGACTGCCCCTCTCCCAGGACTACCCAAAAACACTCATTCCTATATGGGGTAAATGTGCAAAAACCTTGCCGTCTCCCCCTTTGTGATCACACATGGCCCTTCCAGGGACTGTTG
The DNA here is from genome assembly GCA_033119425.1 of Bufotes viridis. NCBI lineage: Eukaryota > Metazoa > Chordata > Amphibia > Anura > Bufonidae > Bufotes > Bufotes viridis. The sequence goes on from CM065597.1 coordinate 64,493,614, forward strand.
GCAACTATGCGTATAATCGGCACATTCAAGCTTCAACATGTGGAAATAACTTGAGCTGGTGCAATCCATATCTCCTTGCACAGAGACTTGTTGCAGATCTCTTCTGTTGGAAGTTCCTCACTCCAATCACCTGTAACAATGAGTGTGACATTGGTTGGCGTCCCTGGCAATGAGGGACAGACGCTGTTTGTGGGTCCCAGGATTCCCCTTGTGTTTTGGCCACCCTGTGAACAGTATTAGTGCAGTGTTTTGTTTAATGTATTTCTTGTCTGTGCCTCTCCCCCTCCCCCTTTGTCCCGTCCTATGGTTTACCCAGCAGGACGTTGTCCCAAAAACAGTTCAAACTGGCTGCCCTGTCCCTCCTTAGTCTCTCATAAGCCCTTGCTGTGGCCTGGACTCACCCGTCCAAGTACTGTAGTGCTGTATTGACCCATTGTATGTTAATGAGGCTGGTAAAAGCCTAAAGGCTTATATATGTGTGCTGTATTCAATAAAGAGTTGTTGCTGTTTTAACCTCCACCATGTGTTGTCTGATGTTTGGGTATGTGAGAGAGCTGTGTTATATTCACTAGATTCCTGCTGGAGATTGGTTTTAAGCGAAGATACCTCTCAGGGTATAGTGAGGTTCGTTACAATGAGATTAATGGAGAAGCATGGAGACAATAAGAGAAGGTGTGGCTGGTTGTATTTTGGATTGAAACGCCTATGATTGCTATGTGCACGCCACCATTATGATGGCACTAATATGGGGACACTGTGGCTGGCATTGTGATGTGAGCATTTAAATATGTCACATTTATCCCAGTAATGTTACTTTAGGTCTCATGAAACAGTCCTATTATTTTTACCACTGATTAGAAATAATTTCCCCCACCAGCTCCACTAATTAACTAACAGTGTTTTATTTAAACTGCAATATCCAGCATAACAAATATTCCTTCATAGACATGACAGAACCGATAATGCCCCCCTGCAGAAGATAATGGACAGAAGAATCAGAATGTTTCAGCTTTTTTATTATATATCTGTTTTAATGAGCACTGCTATGTCCTCCAACAATGGTGGTCCCCTTTACCTTGGTGTAGTCACTCCTTCACAGACTCTGACAAGTTTTCTTTCTGTCTAGCTCGCACCCCCACATTTCTGAGAATTCGATGCAAATTTGCTATTGAGGTCATGCTATTGAGGTCATGATGGTACAAGATATACTGATGGTACCCATTGCTCCAGAATGGAGGGGCTTGAAAAGAAAAACTTCTGCTGAATCTGTGTACTGGGTAGCTGCCATTATTGGAGGACACAACAGTTTTTTTTTTGAAAGTACAAACCCAGAAAAACCTTTTTTATATTCACATTAGAAACACATATGTTTTACAATGAGCAATAATTATCGAAGCCTTCTTTTTTTCACTTGCTACAGACCATTTCAGAAAGCTAAAATCCTCTGAACATCTAAAGCTGTTTGGCTATTTTTTCTGCATTACTTAAAATGACATGAATGACTTAAACCCCTAAAAAGCTTAACTGAACTTGCATTGCTCCCCATGGACCTGCACTATAAACAGGATTATTCCTTTGTGCGGTAATGAAAAGCGCACTTCACTTTCTCTTATTTCTTTTTCTTACCTTTAGATATTAGTACAGCAGTCATAGAAGACAACAACAACAAAAATACATGAAACAGATATATGCAACCATTTTGGTCTTATATTTTGAATGTACTTATTAATTACTATCCACTGGCAAAAACTGGAAATCTTCGAATATCCGTTACCATCCCTGAGCTATAGTGTCACCAGGAAATTTACTGGTAAACCAGGCACAATGCCTTGTAGGACTAGTTCAGCTGAATGTAATGATAACTTTTACTTAGTGATCTATTTCTTTATTCTGGAGATAAAGCACTTTTAATCCATATGCAAATGAGCAGTTGAGTGCACGGAGGGCGGGCCTAAGGCACTCTGTGCACCCTTACTTCCCCTTCTTCCTCTGCCAGCCCCTCCCTCTCCTTCTTGATTGACGAGCCAAGTGAGATTCCTATGCAGGAACCTGGCCTTGGTAATCAAAGAGAAGAAGGCGCTGGCAGAAGAAGAAGGAGGAGCAAGGGTGCACAGAGTGGTTGGGCCTGCCCTTGTTGCACTTAACCGCTCATTTGCATATGGACTAGAAGTGTTTTATCTCCAGAAGTGGACAATATCAATACAGTCAGCTGAGCTCATGAACACAATGTATTATCGTTTAATTTCTACTTTGCGCTGAGCTCCAATTCATGACCCATACAGCACCGTTGTGTGCATCCACTTTCATATGGAGACATACTTTGTGTTTTGCTGTTACACTTTTTTACCTGCATGAAATTGTGAGGAAATCAATTGCGGTATATTACTACTTTATCAGGCACTATACAGTACTACAGTATATGGCAGTAATCCAGAACAACAGGGATCCCCCACAGGCTCTTGGCACATTTCTTTATCTTGTTCTTAAGGCTCCTTGAGGGGTATGTAGATGTAGGTGTGCTCTAAAAAAATGTGAGAAAAAATATGAAACGCTAAATTTTCTAGGAATATGTTGGTAGCAGAACAAATACATATGGGGCAGAGCTATGTTTGTCAGATACAACAGCACTAAATTTGTCATTTGAATGTGTTAAAATGCCTTATTTGTGGTTTAATCCGTATGCAAAAATGGTGCACGTTAGAACAAAAGACCAGTTCACAACAGCGAAATCACACTAATAGTCAAAGATGTTAAATGTCCAACAGCAACCACATTTAAAGGGAACCTGTCACATGGAACATTATGTCTGAGCTGCATGCAGCAGGTTATAGAGCAGGAGGAGCTGAGAAAATTGATCTATAGTTTTATAGGAAAAGATTCTGAAAAATTCCTGCCCATTCTGGGCTTTGATGTTGAGGAGGCGGTCCTATCAGTGATTGACAGCCTTCCACCTATAACTGAGTATACAGAGATAGCTGTCAATCACTGATAGGACCAGCTCCTTGACTTCAATGCCCAGAATGAGGAGGAATTTAAATGATTGACATACAAGTGACAGGTTCCCTTTAAAGGGGGAATTAAGAAGATGAAAATACTTTGAAATATTACTTTATTATAAAGATATTCCCAAATACCTTTCATTAGTTATAATGGCTCACTTTGTCTAGGGAGCAATCACTAGGAGAAATAAAATGGCCGATTTCCTACACACAAAAACTGTCCTAATCCAACAGGACAAGTCACTCGTAACTCTAAGCAAAAGAGCTTCCTCATTCTCCTCTCTACTTGTCAGGGATTATAATCCTGAATACAACTGATAAAATCTTCAGCTGAATCTCTGTGAGCATGGAGCTCATGAGGAGATATGAAGTACAGAGAGGATGGACAGGACAGACTGTGGTAATGGAGATAGCATACTAGTGCTCTGCTCATCAGCCACATCCCTACCCTCCCCCCTGTACTTTATGTCTCCTCATGAACTCCATTGATACAGGGTTTCAGCTGAAGATCATATTAAACTGTATTCAGGATCATAACCCCTGACAAGCAGAGCAGAGAGGAGGACAAGACAGTTCTTTACCTCAGTGTTGTAAAGTAACTTGTCCTGCTGTGTGATTAGGAGTGGGACACTGTTTACTAGTAGGAGGGTGGCCATTTTATTTACCTTAATGATTGCTCCCCAGACAAAATGAGCCATTAGAACTAATGAAAGGTAATGGGGAATATATTTATAATAAAGCAATATTTATGTATTTTCATTTTCTTAATTCCTGGAGATCCCCTTTAAATAAAGCAGCATGATAAAAACCAGTCAACTAACCACTTCCTTTTGTTGTGGTTTAATGGAAAATAGGTCTCCATAGCAGTCCAAAGAACCCGTATAAGTCCAAAGGATATGGATTCTTTGGACTGCTATGGAGACCGATCTTCCATTAAACCACAGCCTGGTCAGGTATTGATGAGTTGAATGGTTTCTCTGCTGCTGCTTTGCTAAAATGTGGTTGCCGTTGGACATTTAACATTTTAGAATATTTGTGGTTTGAAATAGGACTAGGCATTGCTGGATCTGTATAATTCTACCATATAGAAGTGAAATGCTAAATTTGTGGAACCCTGTCTGACTCCGCACTATGCTAGATTATAGAAGTGTAATCTAAAAACAACCTTTTCAAAGTTTCTGACATTTGCAGACTGACATTTAACTTAATCCCTGATCTGTGCTATTTTTCTTCCCTTGCAGGTTGTAATCCTTGGAAAACACACACGAGGCTACCACTATATGCTTGCAAATCTGGTAAGCACTTGCATTATTCTGAACTCTCCGACTCTGTAGTGCTTGTGTATTGACAATGTCTGAATTAATTATGGACAGAGAAGGAGCTGGTGAAAGGCTTCTTCCAGATTCCTGAGAAATGACCTGGCAAATAGAAGACAGATTGTGAAATATTACACTTCACCTTATTCTTTCAGTATTACATTATACTCTGCTATTGAAATGAGTCGGCTTCCGCTGTACCGTATCTGCACAAGCTTTTGAATTGCAATAAAAAGAGGGAGAATTGGCCAATTTGTCCTGTATTTGCTGACATCATAAGGACGAATGGAACATTTTGTCTGTGCTTTGTGTTGGAAAGGCTTTTTGGTTCCAGACTTGTCTCCGATCTTTATTTTCTGGCTGCTCTTTCATACAGAAATACTTTACCTGTAAGCTGATGTTCCTTGTATATGACATGTCACAGCTGTCACTTGCCATTTTAGTGTTTTGGCAGATCCTCATCACAATGCTCTCTATAGAACAGTTTGGAATTGTGTCAAAACATGTGCATTGCAGGGTATGATGATGAACCCATATTGAGCAGTGCTTTTATATAGTAATCTGTACATGGATTGTCAGACTGAATTTGTCCAATTGAGAACTGGACCATAATATAGAAGAATATATGTCATCCTGAGCAAGCACCTTCATGGCAATGTATTCTGATTGTGCAAAAGCATACATAAAATCACATGCAGACAATAGAGGAATTTGAAGAATTTTGATGACATTTACCTATGTGTTTCTGACTTTTCATTGATATATATAGCAGGTGTGGAAAAAATATTGAATAGTAAGAATACTATCAACAGTAGACATGCTAATAGTAGTGATAAGAGAATTGAAGTCAAACAAACTGACTTCAATCTGAATTTCAGAAAAGATTTGATTTGCCGCAAAGCTGTATTTCTTCGCTCTTTATGGTAATCAAATAAATTACCCTGAAGTGGCGGGGGGTGAAGGCATGCTCAACTTATCCATTTGCGCGTAAAGAGGCCACCATGGTCATCTTGAATGAAGATGCAGAGCAAAATCTTGTGCCTGGTGATGGCCAGCGTGAGGATGTGAGCAAGTCAACGCGTGAGATTTTGCATGGTGTCTTCAATGAAGATGGCTGCAGCGGCCTCAATCAAATGGATAAGTACAGTATTTGTTATTGTATTTTTTACCAGATTAACCCCTGAAAGCCCTCAATGTTAATCTTAGATGCTTTGATCAGCGATGAATGCGGCTTTTAAGGGGTTCAATGACGGGAGCAGCGCGATCGCCGTTTCCCGTCATTGTGCCCACTACATACAAAGAAATGCACTTCATAACTAAGTAATTCGGCAAAGCAGCCAAATTTAATTTTTGATAACATCGCTCAACACTAGTTAGTAGTTTATTTTTATCAATTAACAAAATGCAAAGTGCACAAACAAAAACAATTCTAAATCAAATCAATCTTTGTTGTGACCACCCTTTGCCTTCAAAACAGCATCAAACTGGAAACTACACAGTAGATGCACTCTTCCTCCCACTGTATAGTTTCTGGCATCAGCAGTTGCCTGAAGCAGCTGATTTGTGGGATTGCCGGGTGTCTGACCCATACAGATGTGATATTGATGACCTATCCCTGAGGATAGTTCATCAGTATCTAAGTCGGAAAACCCCTTTAAAAACCATACTTGGTTCTTTTTAATATAACTATATGAAAAATGGATACACCACAGATATGCAACAGCATATGCTACTGTTGACCAATGTCAATGCAAGATGACTATTTGGCATTAGAGATGGCCCGAACTATTCGCCGGCGAACAGTTCCCGGCGAACATAGCTTGTTCGCGTTCGCCTCTGCCGGGCGAACATATGCGATGTTCGGTCCGCCCCCTATACATCATTATTGAGCAAATTTTGACCCTGTACCTCACAGTCAGCAGACACATTCCAGCCAATCAGCAGCATACCCTTCCTCCCAGACCCTCCCACCTCCTGCACAGCATCCATTTTAGATTCATTCTGAAGCTGCAGTCTTAGTGAGAGGAGGGAGAGTGTAGTTGCTGCTGATTTAATTGGGAAATCGATAGCTAGGCTAGTGAATTCAGTGTCCACTCCAGTCCTGAAAGACTCATCTGATCTCTGCTGTAAGGACAGCCTCCTGACAGCACCCCAAAAAGCCCTTTTTAGGGCTGCAACATTAGTCTGCTTTTTTTTCCTTTATATGCATATTTCAGTTGCATGGCCTGCCTGTGTGTGAGGAGCTGCAGGCCCACAGACTGTAGTGTGCCCACTGCCAGTGCCCACCCCTGTCATCCCATGTGGCACAGGACTTTGCATCAAAAAAAGGCATTTAATTTTTACACTTTAATCTAAGTTTAGTTGCCTGCCAGTGTGTGTCAGGCTGACTTCCAGTGACTGTAGTGTGCCCACTGCCAGTGCCCACCCCTGTCATCCCATGTGGCACAGGACTTTGCATCAAAAAAGGCATTTAATTTTTACACTTTAATCTAAGTTTAGTTGCCTGCCAGTGTGTGTCAGGCTGACTTCCAGTGACTGTAGTGTGCCCACTGCCAGTGCCCACCCCTGTCATCCCATGTGGCACAGGACTTTGCATCAAAAAAGGCATTTCATTTTTACACTTTAATCTAAGTTTAGTTGCCTGCCAGTGTGTGTCAGGCTGACTTCCAGTGACTGTAGTGTGCCCACTGCCAGTGCCCACCCCTGTCATCCCATGTGGCACAGGACTTTGCATCAAAAAAGGCATTTCATTTTTACACTTTAATCTAAGTTTAGTTGCCTGCCAGTGTGTGTCAGGCTGACTTCCAGTGACTGTAGTGTGCCCACTGCCAGTGCCCACCACTCATACCGGCTGGCACAGGACTTTGCATAAAAAAGGCATTTAATTTTTACACTTTAGTGTAATTTCAGCTGCTTGCCTGCTGCTAGTGTGTGTCAGGCCGACTTCCACTGACTGTAGTGTGCCCACTGCCAGTGCCCACCCCTGTCATCCCATGTGGCACAGGACTTTGCATCAAAAAAGGCATTTAATTTTTACACTTTAATCTAAGGTTAGTTGCCTGCCAGTGTGTGTCAGGCTGACTTCCACTGACTGTAGTGTGCCCACTGCCAGTGCCCACCCCTGTCATCCCGTGTGGCACAGGACTTTGCATCAAAAAAGGCATTTAATTTTTACACTTTAATCTAAGGTTAGTTGCCTGCCAGTGTGTGTCAGGCTGACTTCCAGTGACTGTAGTGTGCCCACTGCCAGTGCCTACCACTCATACCGGCTGGCAGAGGACATTGCATCAAAATAGGCATTTAATTTTTACACTTTAGTGTAATTTCAGCTGCTTGCTTGCTGCTAGTGTGTGTCAGGCCAACTTCCACTGACTGTAGTGTGCCCACTGCCAGTGCCCACCCCTGTCATCCCGTGTGGCACAGGACTTTGCATCAAAAAAAGGCATTTAATTTTTACACTTTAATCTAAGGTTAGTTGCCTGCCAGTGTGTGTCAGGCTGACTTCCAGTGACTGTAGTGTGCCCACTGCAAGTGCCTACCACTCATACCGGCTGGCAGAGGACTTTGCATCAAAATAGGCATTTAATTTTTACACTATAATCTAAGGTTAGTTGCCTGCCAGTGTGTGTCAGGCTGACTTCCAGTGACTGTAGTGTGCCCACTGCCAGTGCCTACCACTCATACCGGCTGGCACAGGACTTTGCATAAAAAAAGGCATTTAATTTTTACACATTAGTCTAATTTCAGTTGCTTGCCTGCTGCCAGTGCGTGTCAGGCCCACTTCCACTGACTGTAGTGTGCCCACTGCCAGTGCCAACCACTGATACCGGGTGGCACAGTAGCTTGCCGATAAATAAGGCATTTCATTTTTACACATTAGTCTAATTTCAGTTGCTTGCCTCCTGCCAGTGTGTGTCAGGCCCACCTCCACAGACTGTAGTGTGCCCACTGCCAGTGCCAACCACTGATACCGGGTGGCACAGTAGCTTGCCGATAAATAAGGCATTTCATTTTTACACATTAGTCTAATTTCAGTTGCTTGCCTGCTGCCAGTGTGTGTCAGGCCCACCTCCACAGACTGTAGTGTGCCCACTGCCAGTGCCAACCACTGATACCGGGTGGCACAGTAGCTTGCCGATAAATAAGGCATTTCATTTTTACACATTAGTCTAATTTCAGTTGCTTGCCTCCTGCCAGTGTGTGTCAGGCCCACCTCCACAGACTGTAGTTTGCCCACTGCCAGTGCCAACCACTGATACCGGGTGGCACAGTAGCTTGACGATAAATAAGGCATTTCATTTTTACACATTAGTCTAATTTCAGTTGCTTGCCTGCTGCCAGTGTGTGTCAGGCCCACTTCCACAGACTGTAGTGTGCCCACTGCCAGTGCCCACCACTGATACAGGGTGGCACAGTACCACTTATCGAAAAAAAAATGACAGGCAGAGGCAGGCCACCCCGCAGGGGCCGTCGTGGTTGTGGTGCTGTGATTTCCACTGTCCCTGGAGTAATGCCTAGTGTTCAGAGGCCATGTACCCTGAACCCGAAAAATTCTGAGGACGTAGTTGACTGGCTTAGACAGGACACCCAATCTTCAACAGCTTCCGCTAAGAACCTTGACGCACCATCTTCCTCCAGCTCAGCTTTGGTCACCTGCTCTCAAGTTACCACGCACCCGCCCGCCGCTGATAGGAATAGTACTAGTTAAGACACCACTCATATAGGGTGTCACAGCACATTGCTCTGTGCAAGCAAAGTGCCCCAATTTGGGAGTATGAGGACCGACCAAGCTGCTTTTTCCATCTCCCGGTTCCTGAAATCAATTCAGTTTGGTGTATGAGAGTTTGGTCTGTCATTGTGAAGGCAGTCGAAGGTACCAGGCCTAAAATTTTTTTCACAAAAGGCAATCCCTGATATGGGATGTAACAGGGATTAAACTGATGAGAATAGTACTACAGAAAATACCACTCATATCGAGTGTGACAGTAAATTGCACGGCGCAGACGCAGTGACTGTGGATTAAAACAGAGTGGAGGGAGCCAGCGTTTTTTTAACCATCTCCCCGTTCGAAAAATCTATTCAATAAATGGCCCCCAGATTGGGGACGTTAGAGGGATTAAACTGATGAGAATAGTACTACAGAAAATACCACTCATATCAGGTGTGACAGTAAATTGCACGGCGCAGACGCAGTGACCGTGGATTAAAACAGAGTGGAGGGAGCCAGCGTTTTTTTAACCTTCTCCCCGTTCGAAAAATCTATTCAATAAATGGCCCCCAGATTGGGGACTTTAGAGGGATTAAACTGATGAGAATAGTACTACAGAAAATACCACTCATATCGGGTGTGAGAGTAAATTGCACGGCGCAGAAGCAGTGACCGTGGATTAAAACAAAGGGGAGGGAGCCAGCGTTTTTTTAACCATCTCCCCGTTCAAAAAATCTATTCAATTGACCTTTCGGGGACCCTTGGTGTTGTACGTGGCTGGGTGGAGGAAGAAACCTTCAATGACATCACCGGGACGTGGCTAGCTTGGTATCCAACCTTGTGCAAATGGGGAGTTTGCAGTTGTGCAAATGGACTGTTTGTGGTGCATTAAAAGAGGAGTTTGGTATGTCAATGTCTGAGAATCGGGCGTAACCCTTACACTACCTGATCGATACAACATCATACCTGATCGTATACACACACTGGATGTTTTAAAGCATGTTATTCCAAACAATTTAGGAATGTTACGTGATTTATGCCCTTTATGGATTAAAACCCGACTCTGCGTCCACTACGTAATTTTCCATGGGAGTTTTGCCATGGATCCCCCTCCGGCATGCCACAGTCCAGGTGTTAGTCCCCTTGAAACAACTTTTCCATCACTATTGTGGCCAGAAAGAGTCCCTTTGGTTTTTAAAATTCGCCTGTCTATTGAAGTCTATGGCGGTTCGCCCGGTTCGCCTGTTGGCGAACATTTGCGGAAGTTCGCGTTCGCTGTTCGCGAACTGAAAATTTTATGTTCGCGACATCACTATTTGGCATTTACTGATATCACCTTTGCTGATATTCTGTGCCATATATCTTATGTGACTTGGTTAAAGAGGACCTGTCACCTCTCCTGACATGCCTGTTTTATTAGCTTCATGCATTCCCCATGTAATACCAATTCTGGAGCATCTATTCTTATGGCTCTGTGTTGTGCCATTCCTTTATTATTTCTACTAGAAGTTATAATTTAATTGCTATTAGCCTTTAGTAAAGGTACAGTGAGGAGGTAACAAGTTGAGGGGTGTACTTGAACAGACTCACTCTATCCAATCAGTGTTGACATTTTTCAGATTGTGCAGAGACACCCCTCCCCTCCCAACTGGTTACCACCCCTCTGTACCCTTACTGCAGACTGCTAGCAATTTATTCATAACTTCTAGCAGGAATAATAAAGGAATTGCACAACATAGAGCCATAAGAATAGATGATCCAGAATTGTTATTACACTGGGAATGCATGACGCTATTAAGAGTCATGTCAGGAGTGGTGACAGGTCCTCTTTAAGCTTTCATTAAATGATCTTCCTAATAATAATAATAATTTTTATTTATGTATATAGCGCCAACATATTGAACAATTAAAAGAAGAGGAATAAGGGCCCTGCTCGAAAAAGCTTATAATCTATGAGGAGACAGGGGTGACACAAAACTTAAAAAGTGATTATTTCATAGAATGGTTCAGCCATCTTAAAATAGGTGGATGAGGTTCAGAAGAATGGTGTTGAAGGGAGGGGGGGATAGAGAAGAGTTAGATTAGAGAGTGTGATAGGCCACCCTAAAAAGATGTGTTTTTAGAGAGTGCCTAAAACTGGATGTTGTGAATTAAGCAAATTTTTGGGGGTAGGGCATTCCAGGGAGCTGGTGCAGTATAGGAGAAGTCTTGAAAACAGGAGTGAGAGGTTCAGATTATGTTGGATGTTAGTCACAAATCATTGGAAGAACCTAGAGCATGGGTAGGGTGGTAGACTCAAATTAGGGAGGGAATCTAGGGGAGTGCAGCATTGTGAATATCTCTGTAGGGGAGAAGGAGCAGTTTAAATTGAATCCTACACTGTATGGGAAGCCAGTGCAATGAGTGTTAGACAGATAGATTATCCTGGCTGATGCATTAGGATAGATTGGAGAGAGGAAATTTTAGTGAGGGTAAGACTGATTAGTAATAAGTTGCCGTAATAAAGAAGAGAATAGATGAGGGCATCAAAAATAGTTTTTGTTGTTTCCATGGTAAGATAGGGGTGAGTTCTAGAGATGTTTTTGAGGTGTAGGCAGTAGGAGCAGACAAGCGATTAAATATAAGGGGTGAATAAAAGATCAGTGTCAAACATAACACTGAGATAGCAGGCGTGATGCCCATAAATTATAGTAGTGCCACACACTGAGAGGGAGCTATCAAGTTTAGGTAGGTTATCAGATGGTGAAAACACAAAGATTCAATTTTAGATAGTGAGCACGTGATGTTAGAAACAGCAAACAGACAGTCACTGGTGTTTTGTAGTAATGCAGAAGTGATGTCACTGGATGGACTGTATAGTTGGGTTTCATCGGAGTAGAGATGATATTGAAAACCGAATATACTGATAGTCTGTCCAGTAGGTCTATCCAATAGGGGTTGTGTAGAAAGAAAAGAGGAGAAGACCTAGGACTGAACCCTGAGCAGCCCCAACAACAAGAGAGAAAGGAAAATTAGCACCAGCAAATGATACTGAAAGACTGGCCAGAGATATAGGAAGCAAACCAAGAGTGAGTGGTGTCCTAAGGCTAATAGATTAAAACATGCCGAGTAAGAGATGGTGGTTAAATTTTTAAATGCTGCAGAGAGATCCGGAAGAATGAGCAGAGAGTAGTCACTATTGCATTTAGCTGTCAGGAGGTCATTTGTCATTTGCACAATTTCTGTAGCAACCAGATTTTAATGGGCCAAGGCGAGAGTTAACAGAGATAGTGTATAAGGCAAGAATAGATCAAACGCGCCAGGAGATGAAAGGGAGATTACAGACAGGTCCCTAGTTAGTTTCTCTGGATGGGTCAAGAGAAAGTTTCTTCAGTAATGTAGTTATAAAAGAATGTTTGATAGAGGAAAGGAAGATACCAAAAGAGAGAGAGAGGTTGAAAATTTTAGCTAGGTGAGTAGTCACAACCAGGGAGAGAGATCCTGGAGACAACTTCTTCTGTGACTGGGTCAACTATAGAAAATGAAGGAGAGGAGTTGCGGCAGGAAAGGGAATCGAGAATACTTCAAGTCTGGGAGATGATTTCATGCTGGGTGTTTCCAATTTTCTCTCTGAAGTAAGTAGCAAATAGGTCTGTAATAGGTGCCTGCACTTTAGGACTGAGTAAGGAGTAAGGAGTTTTTTTGGGGATTATTATTTGGGATTTATTATTTGGCATAGTGAAGAGATCAGAGTCATGAAAGTCATGAAAGTCTTTTTGGCTTGGTGAAGGGCATAGTTATAGGTTCTCAGCAGAAATTTATAATGGAGGAAATCCTCTGGTATATGAGCTGGAGAAAGCAAGTTTGAGGTATGTTCTGGAGTTGCTTTCATCTCTTGTGGGAAGTTCTGAATTTAGAGGGTACTGCTTAATCTAGAGTACTTCTGAGGGTATCAATATAGTGTTTTGCAGCCAGATCAGGAAAGTAGAGGCACGAGATTAGGGACAATGATGACTGTAAAGTGTATATAAGTTTCTGAGGGTCAATGGCATGTATATTTCTGAATGTGTGATAAGTAGGAGCGTGCTGAAATAGATGAGAATTTGCGATAGTGAAAGAGAGAAGGTTGTGGTCAGAGAGTGGGAGAGGAGAGTTGGTAAAGTCAAAAACCGAGCCAGAGGAAGACTAGGTTATTGTATTACTGTTTTTATTTGTCTAGAAAGTTATGAAAGACCAAGAGAGGAAGTTAGAGATAGAAACTGTGAGGCAGGCGGGGAGATTAGGTTGTCTATTGGGATGTTATAGGTGCCCAAAATGAGATTTGGTAGTTCTGAAGGTGAAGGACATGCAGCAAAGTAATACAGAAACTGGGTGGGTGGGCCGGGGGGGCAGTGAACAATCGCCACTCTCTGGGAGAGTGGATGAAAGAGTCTGAGGGTGTGGACTCTAAAAGATGGGAATGAGAGTGATGGCACTGGAGGAATTTCCTGAAAGAGGCATTGTGAGGAAAGAAGCATGCCAACTCCACCACCATGTGCATAAGAGCTGTACATTGGAGACAGTATTATGTAGTTGAAAAAGATGAACATTTAAAGTTTAAGACTTTTGTTTGTCTCAAGAAAAATAAAGCCAATGGGAAATCATAAAGGATCCTTTGGCAATTATTATGTAGTGTATGTGAGTCAAAAGTCAGGAGGTCAGGAAGGAAACAGCCTAGACTCTAAAGAATACAATATTGACCCTTTACTGTTGTAAGGCAGAGATCCTAGGATAGTAACACTAGTTTGAAATGTGCTCCACTTTTTGGAGTCAAAGGTAAAGTTATTCTTGAGAATGGCAGCATGCCATATTTAGCACTTGAGAAGTAAAGCTCTAAACAAGCTCTATATAACCTTGTGGTAAGATATAGTATATAATTATGATTTGCTGCAGTTTTGCTGTAGTTATTGGTAGTATTCATAATCTTTCCAAGTCATTATGCTAATACGTGTTCTCGATGTCTGATCAATACATCATAATTATTAAGCCATGCAAGGTTATAGTAGGTGTAGCTTTCTCTTGTATAACATTCAACTTTTTTCATATACTTCCTGTAAGAAATTATAGGGGGAGATTTATCAATCGCTTTATCGTGCTTTCTGCTGGAGGATGCACCTAAGTTATGACAAGGATCAAGACTCACCATAAATTAGGCGCATCCTCTGGCAGTCTGTGCGCCTAAACAGAAATCTATAGCTACTTTCACATCTGCATTTTTGCTGTCCGGTTTTGTGATCCAGCATGGGATATGAAAATCACAGTAAAACGCTTCCATAATAATATTACAGCTGGCTGCATCTGTTCAGAACAGATCCAGTTGTATTACCGTATTTTTCGGCCTATAAGACTCAGGTTTTTGAGGAGGAAAATAAGAAAAAAAATATTTTGAACCAAAAGGTGTGCTTTTGGTGGGTTTTGAACTAATGGTGGTCTGTGGATGACACTATTATGGGGGATCTGTGGATTACAGTGTTATGGTGGGATCTGTGGAGGACACTGTTATGGAGGGGATCTGTGGATGACACTTATGGGCAGGCTCGGACTGGCCCACAGGGGTACAGGGGAATCCCCCGGTGGGCCCCTGAGCAAGGTGGGCCCCTAGTCTCCCATCCCCTGCACAAGTGGCACATAGCACATTAGATTTACTGCACTACATACATATATTCAATGTACAGCACCTCAGCCAGCACCTCATTTTCATATAAAAAACTTGTTAGAATATTTATTATATTTAAATGTATCCGTACTGTGGGCTCTCTAAATAAATTTTACTGGTGGGCCCGAGGTACCCCAGTCCGACACTGCTTATGGGGGGGATCTGTGGATGGCACTGTTATAGGGGATCTGTGAATGCCACTGTTATGGGGGACCTGTGGATGGCACTGTTATGGGGGACCTGTGGATGGCACTGTTATGGGGGACCTGTGGATAGCACTGTTATGGGGGATCTGTGGATGGATACTCTCACACACGGGCAGGCAACTGCAATATATATATAGAAAGAAAAGAAGAAGCAGACTGATGTACATGCCTTAAAATTGGCTTTTTGGGGTGCTGTCAGGACGCTGTCCTTACAGCAGAGGGCCCCTTTCACACGAGAGAGTTTTCCGCGTGGGTGCAATGCGTGTCGTGAACGCATAGCATCCGTACTGAATCCTGACCCATTCATTTCAATGGGTCTGTGTACTTGTGAAAATAGCAGCAAGTTCTATATTCTGCGTTTTTCACGCAGTCCTAGCCCCATAGAAGTGAATGGGGCTGCGTGAAAAACGCATTGCATCCGCAAGCAAGTGCGGGTGCGTTTTTCACTGACGGTTGCTAGAAGATGTTGTTTATAAACCTTTTAGTTTTTTATCACCCGCTTGAAAAATGCAAATAAAACGCATTGCACCCGTGCAGAAAAAACTGAACAACTGAATGCAATCACAGGCAAAACTGAATGGCTTTGCCTGTGAAATTGCACAGTTTTCACTGAACGCATCCTCAACGCATCCGGACCTAAGGCCCAATTCACACATCCGCAATTATTGTCCGCAATTCTGCGGAATGGATGCGGACCCATTCATTGTGAATGGGGCCAGACGTGATGTGGAGAGCACACTATTTGCTCTCTGCTTCCGCATTTGCGGAGCCGCGGTCCCTGACCTTCCGGGTTTCGGCCCCGAAACATCCGGCCGCGGCTCCGCAAAAGATAGAGCATGTCCTATTTTTGTCCGCAGCCTGCGGACAACAATAGACATCCCTATGGGGAGTGCCGGCATGGTGTGTTGCGGATCCGCAACACACTACGGACGTGTGAATGGGGCCTAATCTGGACACGCTCGTGTGAAAGAGGCCGATGAGTCTTTGAGGACTGGAGTGGACACAGAACACTGGCCTAGCTAACGCTTTCCCCATTAATTCAGCAGCAGGAGCACTCTCCCTGCTCTAACTAACACTGCAGCTTCAGAATGAATGATGGATGCTGTCCTTGCTTTTTGATAGGAGGTGGGAGGGTCTGGGAGGGAGGGTATGCTGATTGGCTGGAATGTGTCTGCTGACTGTGAGGTACAGAGTCAAAGTTGGCTCAATGATGACGTATAGGGGGCGAATCGAACATCGCATATGTTTGCCCGCCGCAGCGAACGCGAACATGCGATGTTTGCCGGGAACTGTTCGCCGGCGAATAGTTCGGAACATCTCTAGTTAAGACAAGATGGCAGAACATGGTGGATGGATCAAACATGGTCGCTGGATGCAGCAACACTGCACTAGTGTATGAGAATGAGCATTTGCCACGACTCTCCCTATGCTCAATGGCGGAGAGCATGCCGGATGAGGCTTTTATATGGCTGTGACATCACAGGGGATGGCTACCTGCAGATTGGCTGGTTTCACTGCATTATGGGTGATCTTACATTCCTGGGCTTCTTACTTTCACTTTTTAACAAGTGCAGTCGCCATTTTAGGATTACCTGATACGTAAACCACAAGCATGAGGAAATTCCTTTTAGTTTGCGAATCAAAGTTTGCCTAAACTTCAGACCTAATTCCCCTTCAAATGCTTCCCTTTACCCAACACTAGTTGCTAGTTACTAAGTGCATGCAATCTACCCAGTAGTGGTGATGAAGGGTATAACAGCTTTGTCCCCTACAAGTTAATGGGATAAAAGTGCAATTCTATGCATTACCTGAGCTATTTAAAAGAAGACAACTAATATCGCTGCACTACCATTTATTACTTTTGTAAAAATGACACACAACAGAATAGTGTTAAAGGTGTTATCCCATGGCTAATGTAAAAAATGATAATGAGACATCATATAGAACATGACAACCTCTTTCTAACAAAGCTAGAACCAGCCCTGTAACTCACTTGGATCCAGAGATCTCCCCATTCATTGCTCTGCTAGATTTGTATCTAATATCACCAAATAAGCGTAAGCCAGTAAAAACATCTAATTGGAGCCGATGCTCACACATACAAACACCATGTAAAGAAAAATACACATATACCTATGGTATGGTGCACTACAAATACCTATCAAGAAACTACCAGACCGCATAAGATATAGGTAAATTTTATTAACACAATACATAAAAGACAATCCATACATAAAGAATAGGTGCAGGGAAAGGCGGCATCCACAGAAGGAAGACCCAAGGGCAGTGATTCAATATGATGTCCATATATAAATAACAATAAAGTGCATAGTGACAAAATTATCAAACATATATAACACAGAATCAATTACTCATTTTGTGCTTCCTCCAGTATGGCGCCAGCCTCGACACGAGTTTTGGCAAACCTTCGTCCACACTATAGTGGCACTATGCACTTGCACTTTATTGGTATTTATATGTGTATGTCATCTTCATTAAAGATCTAGCGTGAAATCTCGCGCAATGGCCGGCGTGGTGACATTATATGTTACTGTGCAAGGGATTTTGTCCAGGATCTTCAATCAAGATTATGGCAGCCAATTCGTCCCAATCAAATGGAGGTATGTATGATTTTTGTTTGTTTTTACCGCCATTCAGGGGAAATCGATTTGCTACCACAAAGCACAAGGAAATTCGGCTTTGCAGCAAATTTAAATTTCCCTGAAATTCGGACCGCTCGATTCGCTCGACATTAATCCTGATCTTGTGGCTATTATATTAAAATTAAAAGGTGGTCTTATTATAGCCACCTGAAACATGTGCACTTTTGGTTTTATTTTCTAGATCTAAAAGACTTACTGCACATTCAAAAGACTGAGATGTAAAGCAACCCTCCAAATCAAGAAAAAAAAATCACATTAACTGGGGAACAAGCAGAACACTTACCTGGGCCCCTCCTTTTCTTCTTTTCAGCTGCTGATTTGCTGTTTCCAGGTTCCTCTTCTGCCATTCAAGATGGCCACACTGCTTCCCAGACTACCTGATGCATATGATTTTTTCGATAGCCCAAGAAACGTCCTGCTGTCCTCAGATTGGTCAGCTCTGCTCACATGAGCAGTGCTGGCCAATCCAAGAGCAGGGCTGGCCAAGCAGAAATTGTCTTGGACTACCTATGCACAATGTGCATCAGATAGTCTGAGAAGCGGTGCAGCCATCTTGGATGGCAGAAGAGGAGCTTGGAAATTGATGGATCTGCAAGTGTAAGTATGATGGTGCCTGGATGGCACCAGGTAACTGTTCTCTTCGTTCCTCATTAATGTGATTTTTTTTCTTAAACTGGAAGGCCAATTTAATTTAATATTGTATTCCAAACATTCAACAGTTCAAGGATGATTTTTTTTCCCTCCTACTGAAGAACCACTATGCACAAATCACGCATCCTTCCTGATGCTTTGATTCGCACTTGTCTATTGAAAAAACCCACACCTATTTAGTGCACTGTAAAGAAAGCAAATAAAGCCCATATTCATTTTTAGACAGAACATTTATTCTGTGACTCACCTCGTTTCCTGGCTGCATGACTGATGTGTTCTTGAAACAAAATATATTATTACATGCTCTGTCATCATGAATATCCCGACAATGCAGCTTAGTTATATTAATGGACTTTATTTCATTAATTCTCTTGGAAAATTGTTCTATAGGTTTATAGTTCACAAGGAAACAGTATGTGGCTTCTGCAAATTAAGCTACAAAACTTCTCTTCATCTTTCCTAAAAGCCATGAAATGACTGAGAAGCAATAGAGAAATAAATGAGTATTTATTTCTTGTATTATCTATGAAGTATCAGGATGCAGTTCTGTGCACAGAGTAACGTGATCTGGCTCAAGAGCAGTCCTTGGACATGAAAACATTGCCAATCTAAGTTCTAACCATTGAGTTTTTTATTATAGCTTTTATAATAATGCCTCAAGAGACCCTAAAAGGGTTGCCTGAAACCTAGAAAACGTTTACAGTGAGCACCGACATGCTGTAAAAAAAAAAAAAACCTGATCAGAGTGACCTATTTCCAACAGTGACTCCCATTCCTGCTCCTTCCACTCTTCATTAGACCATAAGTGTGATATACCTACTGCATGCACATCACCATTGCCAGCCAACCAATAGCCCCAGTGGTGACGTGGCAGGAATGTCATGTGACATCTACTATCTGTACTCAGAGAGATATACCTATGTGTCCACTATCTGTGGTGTTACATAGGACTGCAAGTAACATCTACTACATTATCTGTACTCATAGAGAGCACTGTGTTATCTGTTATGTTACATAGGACTGCAGGTACATCTGCTACATTATCTGTACTCAGAGTTATCACTATGTGTTATCTGAGGTGTTAGGACTGCAGAAAAAATCCATTATATTATCTATATCATAGAAAAAAAGGTGGGGGGGTTCAGTCAGCACAACCCTATATGCAGGTGCATATTGCTATGGCAAAATACACATACAAACGCAAAAACAAAAATGCAATGGCACTCTGCAACCAGCACTCTGCACTGCCTCCATGCTGGATGTTGAATGAGGCAATAGTGTATATTTTGGCCTAAGCGTAACAAGCCACTCACCACGTCAAGGTCGCCTCCATGAGTGTTCCCTAACACTAGTTCCTACCTGTTATGGGCCATGACAGCCACACAAAATCCAGGGAGCGCAGGTGCAGCATGCATGCCAGGTACACTCTGCTTGAAACCCCGTCTGGTGCCATAACAGCTTCAATTAGATCCAGGGATGCAAGTACCAACATGCATGCTGAGCCCACCTTTTTTTCTTTTTCGTATATATTGGAGGCGTGGCGATCTCCATGCAGTCGTGCACACCTGATTACTTAGTCTGCCCTGGAGGCTGGTTTTAAAGTCTGTATAAAACTGAGTCTGCTTTTATAGCGCCTACCAGTAGCCATTTGGCTCCAGGAGAAGTATATAGTGGGCTCAGCATGCATGTTGGTACTTGCATCTCTGGATCTGATTGAAGCTATTATGCCACCAGACGGGGTTACAAGCAGAGTGTACCTGGCATGCATGCTGCACCTGCGCTTTCTGGATTTTGTGTGGCTGTCATGGCCCATAACAGGTAGGCACTAGTGTTAGGGACCACTCATGGAGGCGACCTTGACATGGTGGGTGGCTTATTATGCTTTGGCCAAAATATACACTAATGCCTCATTCAACATCCAGCATGGAGGCAGGGCAGAGTGCTGGTTGCAGAGTGCCATTGCATTATCTATATCATACCTGCCAACCGTCACGGATCTGGCGGGACAGTCCCGGATTTTGGTGGCTGTCCTTCGGTATCTCCCACTCCCATCTGTGTCTGCCTCCATAGGATACAGAAACAGTTGACTCTAATGGTGAAACAGAGTGTCATCTGTTCCCTGCTTCATCATTCCTCTCAGTTGCCAATGCTACACACTACTGGTCTCTGCAGGAGGGGTGGGTTAGGACGGGAATCAGCCTCTGCTCCTCCATAGATGTCTATGCAGCTCTTTCTTGTGATGCAATGCCCATGGGTGTGTCAAAGCAGCAACAGGAGCAGTGATAGGGAAATGTTGAGCTGGGTGGGAGGAGCTATAAACTATCTGTGCTTTGTTAGGGTCGGTGCTGGAGCTTTGACAGAAAATGGAGAAGAGCATCATGGGTTTGGTTGGATATAGCAACAGGAAGTGCTACATACAGGATGTAAACAAACCAGAGGGATTTGTTTACATGGTGAAATTGGGTTAGGAGATTCCATATTGAAAAAGAGAGAGCATAGGGAAGAGGTAGATGAGGTAAACAACTACATGAGCATGTCAGTTAAAAACCATTGTAATCCTTGAAAACTCCTTTAACCATTTTTGAATCTTCTCGCTTTTCCCAGCAATATATTTCCTGTATCCAGTGATCAGTTAATAGACTTGCTCTGTGGCCAATTACTGTAACTGCTGTCCTATATTAACCCACTGCTTTGTACATTCTGACCCTGATTTTTCTGGCTTGACAGTGTTCCAGCTTTCTAGAGTTTACTACTACTACTCTCTGCTAGAGATGTCCCGAACTATTCGCTGGCGAACAGTTCCCGGCAAACATCGCATGTTTGCGTTCGCCACGGCGATCGAACATATGCGATGTTCGGTTCGCCCCCTCTACGTCATTGTTGAGCAAACTTTGACCCTGTACCTCACAGTCAGCAGACACATTCCAGCCAATCAGCATACCCTCCCTCCCAGACCCTCCCACCTCCTATCAAAAAGCAAGGACAGCATCCATCTTAGATTCATTCTGAAGCTGCAGTGTTAGTTAGAGCAGGGAGAGTGCTGCTGCTGCTGAATTAATAGGGAAAACGTTAGGCCTCTTTCACACAAGCGTGTCCAGATTAGGTCCGGTTGCGTTGCAGATGCGTTCAGTGAAAACTGTGCGATTTCACAGGCAAAGCCATTCAGTTTTGCCTGCGATTGCGTTCAGTTGTTTTAGTTTTTTCCGTGCGGGTACAATGCGTTTTCATGCGTTTTTCACGCGCGTGATAAAAAACTGAAGCTTTACAAACATCTCCTAGCAACCATCAGTGAAAAACGCAATGCACCCGCACTTGCTTGCGGATGCAATGCGTTTTTCACGCAGCCCTAGCCCCATATAATATAAATATAGAACATGCTGCGATTTTCAAGCAACGCACAAGTGATGCGTGAAAAAAACGCTCATGCACACAGACCCATTTAAATGAATGGTTCAGGATTCAGTGCGGGTGAAATGCGTTCACATCACGCATTGAACCCGCGCGGAAAACTTGCCCGTGTGAAAGGGGCCTTAGCTAGGCCAGTATTCTGTGTCCACTCCAGTCCTCAAAGACTCATCTGCTGTAAGAACAGCATCCTGACAGCACCCCAAAAAGCCCTTTTTAGGGCTGGTACATCAGTCTGCTTTTATTTATTTTTTATATATATATATTGCAGTTGCCTGCCCGTGTGTGAGAGGCCGCAGGCCCACAGACTGTACTGTGTGCACACCACTCATATAGGGTGGCACAGTACGTTGCAGATAAAAAAGTCATTAAATTTTTACCCTTTAATATAATTGCAGTTGCCTGCCAGTGTGTGTCAGGCCCACAGACTGTACTGTGCCCACTGCCAGTGCCAACCACTTATATCGGGTGTCACAGTACCTTGCAGATAAAAAAGTCATTTCATTTTTACCCTTTAATATAATTGCAGTTGCCTGCCAGTGTGTGTCGATCCACAGACTGTACTGTGCCCACTGCCAGTGCCCACCACTCATATCGGGTGGCACAGTACCTTGCAGATAAAAAAAGTCATTTAATTTTTATCGTTTAATATAATTGCAGTTGCCTGCCAGTGTGTGTCAGGCCCACACCCTGTACTGTGCCCACTGCCCACCATATAGAGTGTCACAGTACATTGCACGGCGCACGCGCAGTGACCTGAAATTCAAACGAAGCGGACCGAGCATGGCTCTTTTTCCATCTCATGGTTCCAAAAATCTATTCTCTACACCGGCCCTGGCCCTGATAAGGGACAAAACAGAAGTTAAACTGATAGGAATAGTACTTAATTAACACTAGTTGCATTGGTGGCAAATCCCGTTGCAAGTGCCCAAAATTATAAGGAAGCGGACAGAGCAAGCTTTTTTCTCTATCTCCCCATGCAAGGATTCAATTCAATACACGTCCCCTGATAGGGGACTTAACAAAGATTAAAATGGTAAGAATGATAGTCAACACTATTTGTATTGGGGGCACAGTACATTGCGCGGCGCATGCGCAGTGCCCCAAATTGAAAGGAAGAGGACCGACCAACCATCTTTTTCCATCTCCCGGTTCCTAAAATCTATTCCATACACCCGCCCCTGATAGGGGACAAAACAAAGATTAAACTGGCAAGAACAGATTTTTTTAATTAAAAAAAAAGAGCCTCTGCGGAGGTGCGTATTTTTTGGCCGCGTTACTGAACGCTCATGCACTATGGCTGTAGGCTCAAGCGTCCTTTTGCGGAGGTGACAAACCTGGTCATCATTGACCTCATCCCTTATGTGTTTTTTCTGGAGCGTGCCCTGCGAAGAGCGCTGGATCAGGTAGTAGATGAGCATGAAGAGGAAGAGTTGTGGTCACCATCACCACCAGAAGCAGCCTTGTCGTCGTCGTTTGCTGGACCTGTGGCAATGCAGAGAGAGGAGTCTGAAGAAGAGGAGTCAGAGGAGGAAGGTGGCTTTGAGGAGGTGGAAGACCAACCACAGCAGGCGTCCCAGGGGGCTTGTTGTCACCTTTCCGGGACCCTTGGTGTTGTTCGTGGCTGGGTGGAATAAGAGACCTTCAATGAAGTCAGTGAAGACAAGTAACGGGACATGGCTAGCTTGGTATCCAACCTTGTGCAAATGGGGAGTTTGCGGTTGTGCAAATGGACTGTTTGCGGTTGTTTGCGGTGCGTTAAACGGGGAGTTTGGTCTGTCAGAGTTTGGTCTGTCACTGTGAAGCGGGCGTAACCCTTACACTACCTGATCGATACAACAACATACCTGACCGTATATACACACTGGATGTTTTAAAGCACGTTATTCCAAACAATTTAGGAATGTTAGGTGATTTATGCCCCTTATGGATTAAAACCCGACTCTGCGTCAACTACGTAATTTTCCATGATAGTTTTGCCATGGATCCCCCTCCGGCATGCCACAGTCCAGGCGTTAGTCCCCTTGAAACAACTTTTCCATCAATATTGTGGCCAGAAAGAGTCCCTGTGGGTTTTAAAATTCGCCTGCCTATTGAAGTCTATGGCGGTTCGCCCGGATCGACCATTCACAAACATTTGCGAAAGTTCGCGTTCTCCGTTCGCGAATGGAAAATTTTATGTTTGCGACATCACTACTCTCTGCTGTGACGCTTGCACCTTCTGCTGCTATTCAAAGCCATCAACTCACTATTTTAGGGCACTTTGAAGGGTTAACTTGCATTCTGATTATACTACAGTACATAAGGTACTATGCAGAGCTGAGCTTTGGAAGAAAAAGCCAGAGACAGTGAACTTTTGAACATCTGGTTTAGCTCTGTCAGACTGTTGTTTACGAATTAAAACTGCTTAGTCATTCCAAATTACTTGTATTAAGGCCCAATACAAGTTTATGGCAGCCTTTAACTGCAACATTGTTTCTGTTTAGTCTGTGCTTTTTGTCTCCCACTAACAGGTGCTGGATAATTTATAAGCAGTATAAAAGTAGAGCAGTGTTTGGTAGGAGAGACTTTTCCAGAGTGCACGAGTGACCAGAAGATTGTGTTCAGATAGTCAGCCACAGATCCAGGGTCAAGGAGCCATTCGGACAACTGAGCCACAACCCAGAGCTACTAGCCCTTTGGCCAGGGTGCCAGCCTTCTAAGATAGAGAGAGACAACTAATTCAAGCCTTTCATCAGCACAGAACCTTCTTCTACCAGAGGGGAGACTGGAAAAGCTAGTTCAGTGCATTGCCTGTATTGTTTTGCAATCGAGTTCTTCCACTAAAGAACTAAAGAATTACACTGGTTTACTGCAAACTAGGGATGAGCGAACCCAAACTGTATAGTTCGGGTTTGTACCAAATTTTGGGGTGTTCGGGACCCGGACCCCAAAACTTTCAAAAAAGTTCGGGTTCGGGTCCGTTGTTCGGCGATTTCTTCCTGCTTTCTGAAGGGCTGCACAACAGCCAATCAGCTAGCGTTTTACTTCTTGCAATAAGAAGCCATCACAGCCATCCCTACTAATGGCATGGCTGTGATTGGCCAAGTGCAGCATGTAACCCAGCCTCTATTTAAGCTGGAGTTACGTAGCGCCGCACGTCTCTCTGCTCTGTTTAGTGTAGGGATAGAATGCAGCTGCTGTGAGGGCGAGATTAGTCAGGGAAGACTCAGCAAAAACCCCAAATAAAGTGATTGATCTAGAGCTGTGAATCATTCAACTTCTGCTAGTTAATTGCTCACTGGTTTTTAGACTGCACAGAGCGTTTTTCTGTCACTATTTTCTGGGGTTATCAGCGGCCATTTTGTGTCTTGTGGTGTACCAGCATAAGCTGCCAAAAAGGCCATCAATCCATCAATACTAGGGGTTTTTTTTTTTTGCTATATCCTACATCAGGGGCTTGGCTGTGCTTATTGTCACCCCTAGAAACTTCTATAGAATAGAAATTTCTATATTTTATTGAGGGGTTAAATTCAATTGCCAAAATAGCAATCCCCTAAATCTGGTGTTCCAGCTGTGGCTAACCAAGTGTAATACTGTCTGCCGTCTGGCAAAGGATAGATTTTTTTCTGTGGTGAAATTCAATTGCCAAACTAGCAATCCCCTAAATCTGGTGTCCCAGCAGTGGCTGGCCAAGTTTAATAGTGTCCGGCAAAGGGTATATTTTGTTCTGGGGTCAAATTCAATTGCCAAAATAGCAATACTATAAATCAGTGGTTTCAGCTGTGGCTGGCCAAGTTTAATAGTGTCCGGCAAAGGATATATTTTGTTCTGGGGTGAAATTCAATTGCCAAAATAGCAATACAATAAATCAGTGGTTTCAGCTGTGGCTGGCCAAGTTTAATAGTGTCCGGAAAAGAATAGATAATTTTCTGGGATGAAATTCAACTGCCAAAATAGCAATACCATAAATCAGTGGTTTCAGCTGTGGTTGGCCAAGTTTAATAGTGTCCAGCAAAGGATATATTTTGTTCTGGGTTAAATTCAATTGCAAAAATAGCAATGCCGTAAATCTGGTGTCCCAGCAATGGCTGGCCAAATTTAATAGTGTCCGTCAAAGGATTTATTATTTTCTGGGGTGAAAATCAGTTGCCAAAATAGAAATACAGTAAATCTGATGTTCCAGCTGTGAATGGACAAGTTTCATAGTGTCCGGCAAAGGATATATTTTTTTCTGAGGTCAAATTCAATAGCCAAAGTTGCAATCCCCTAAATCTGGTGTCCCAGCAGTGGCTGGTCAAGTTTAATAGTGTCCGGCAAAGGATATATTTTGTTCTGGGGTAAAATTCAATTGCCAAAATAGCAATCCCCTAAATCTGGTGTCCCAGCAGTGGCTGGCCAAGTTTAATCGTGTCCGGCAAAGGATAAATTTTTTCTGGGGTTAAATTCAGTTGCAAAAATAGAAATACTGTAAATCTGGTGTTCCATCTGTGACTGGACAAGTTTCATAGTGTCCATCAAAGGATATATTATTTTCTGGAGTGAAAATCAGTTGCAAAAATAGCAATACCGTAAATCTGGTGTTCCAGCTGTGACTGGATAAGTTTCATAGTGTCCGTCAAAGGATATATTATTTTCTGTGGTGAAATTCAGTTGCAAAAATAGAAATACAGTAAATCTGGTGTTCTAGCTGTGGCTGGACAAGTAGTTTAATAGTATCCGTCAAAGGATATATTTTGTTCTGGGGTTAAATTCAATTGCCAAAATAGTAATCTCCTCAATCTGGTGTCCCAGCAGTGGCTGGCCAAGTTTAATAGCGTCCGGCACAGGATATATTTTTTTCTGGGGTGAAATTCAGTTGCAAAAATAGAAATACCGTAAATCTGGTGTTCCAGCTGTGACTGGACTAGTTTCATAGTGTCTGTCATAGGATATATTATTTTCTGGGGTGAAATTCAATTGCCAAAATAGCAATACCGTAAATCAGTGGTTTCATCGGTGGCTGGCCAAGTTTAATACTGTCCGGTAAAGGGTAGATTTTGTTCTGGGGTGAAATTCTATTGCCAAAATAGCAATACCGATAATTAGTTCCAGCTGTGGCTGGCCAAGTTTAATACTGTCCGACAAAGGATAGATTTTAAATTGTTGGGTGAAATATTACTATTTTTGCCAGGTACAAACCCCTGCACTGCATAACTGACAGGGAACTTACAATTGGCGATTACATTCTTGCATGAAATAAAGCCTTTTTGGGCTGTGAAGCCCAAGGTAGTCGACAATAACAGTTTTTTTTATTTAATTTTTTTTTAAATAAAATAGTGTAGACCCCAAAACATTGGGAAAATATAAAAAATAAAACAAAGTGTAAGTGCACGGTAGCATAACAGTGGTTGGGTGAGGCCGGTATACATGTCTATTCTGCATAAGGTACAAACAAGTCCTGTGCCTGGTTCTTTTTAATAAACGAAAGCTTGCCCACTTTGTCTGGGGACAGGCGGCTGCGCTTGTGTTGTGATAATGCCACCAGCCATGCTAAACACACGTTCAGACAATACAGTGGCTGCAGGGTATGCCAGCACCTCCAAGGCGTAAAGGGCAACCTCAGGACATGTGCCCAATTTGATGACCCAGAAGTTGAATGGGGCAGACCTAGTGGCGTAACTAGAAATGATTGGGCACCACAGCAAATTTTTGAATGGGGCCCCCCTCCCCCAGTAATTTTTGCGCAAACCCCTTCCTTTCATGCCGCCATGCCTGTGGCTACTAAAGATCGCTCTCTTAGACCAGGCCCAGCAGCTGTTCCATTCGCTTTCTACACTGTCTATACTGCCAATGTATATAATTTAATTGTATAATACTGTAAGTCCTCCTCCTGGATGGGCCCTTTCTAGGTCATGGCCCCAAAGCAGTTGCTTCCCCTGCTTCCCCTGTAGCTATTCCCCTAGGCAGACCCATCAGTCAGTATGCGTACTGTTCCACCATGTTGTTGAAATGCTGCCCCCTGCTAAGATGTTCCAGATCTGCTGGTGGTGCAGGTTGTTGTGGCGTGATGACAAAGCTTTTCCAAATTTTGCCCATGCTAACCCTGCCTTCTAAAGTGTTGCTGGTGACCCAGCTGCATTGGCAAATTCTTCCTCCTTCTCCTCCTCCTCTGCCTTCACCTTGTGCTTCCACTGAGTCCCCAGTGTCAGGTGTGAATGCCATCAGCAGCGTGTCTACTAGCGGGTTCATCTTCCTATTACACTCCAGTGAGGGAAATAAGGACGACACGTTGTCCTTGTAACGGGGATGCAGCAGGGTGGCCACCCACTAATCAGCAAAAGTTAGAATGTGGCAGTAACTGGGCGGTCATTGCGCAGGCACTGCAGCATGTAGTCACTCATGTCTTCCAGGCTGCCCAGAGGCAAGGACAAGCTATCCTCTTTGAGGGAGGTTTATCGTCTGTGTCCTCTGTATCCCCCAGCGTTCCTCCTACTCCTCTTCCTCATCCTCCAGAACTGTGCCCTGGCTGGACAATTGTGTTCCAGGCCAGGGCCTATGTTGGTGCAGATACCCACCCTCCGAGCCACTTGTATTTGGTTGGCCTTAAGGTAAGGATAAGGCGTGTATATAGTTTTGTTTCTTTATATGGTCAGTTTAGCTGCCTTATAGTTATTTTAATATGTTTTTAAGTAAATTTGTAAATAGTTTCTTAATGGTTTGAATGAAAGGGGGGGGGGGTTGAGTGTGTAGGGTGTGAGGCTGTTTGGGTTTATTTTTCATCCGCTTTCTACTGTCTATTCTGCCACTGTATCTAATTTCATTGTATAATACTGTTGAGGGGGTCCTGACAAAGTCTTTTAGTCCTCCTCCTCCTCCTGGATGGGCCCCTTCTAGGTCAGGGACCCAAAACAGTGTGCTTCCCAGGCTTCCCTGTAGCTACGCCCCTGGGCAAACCCATCAGTCAGTACGTGTACTCTTCCACCATGTTGCTGAAATGCTGCCTCCTGCTAAGACGTTCCAGATCTGCTGGTGGTGCAGGCTGTTGTGGCGTGATGACAAAGCTTTCCCACATTTCACCAATGCTAACCCAGCCTTTTGAGGTGCTGATGGTGACCCAGCTGCCCGTGAGCTGGCTTGGGTGCCATCCTGCTGAGAACACGGTTCCTCCTCATCCTCCTCATCCTACTTATCCTCCTCATCCTCCAGAACTGTGCACTGGCTGGACAATGGTGTTCCAGGCCAGGGACTATGTTGGTGCAGGAACCACCCTTCGAGCCACTTGGATGTCACTGGCCTTAAGTTAAGGATAATGCGTGTATATAGTTTTGTTTGTTTATATAGTAAGTTTAGCTGCATTATAGTTATTTTAATATGTTTTTTAGAAAATTTGTAAATAGTTTGTTAATGGTTTGAGTGAACGGGGGGGGAGGGGGGGGGGGTGTTGTGTTTGTTCGATTAACTGAATTGATTTTCACTGTCTAGTGTTTATTAGAGCTGAGCAAATACCTGGATGTTCGGGTTCGAGAAGTTCGTCCGAACTTCCCGAAAATGTTCGGATTCGGTATCCGAACTCGACCCGAACTTCATCCCGAACCCGAACCCGAACCCCATTAAAGTCAATGGGGACCCGAACTTTTGGGCACTAAAAAGGCTGTAAAATAGTCTAGGAA
This sequence comes from Bufotes viridis, assembly GCA_033119425.1. NCBI lineage: Eukaryota > Metazoa > Chordata > Amphibia > Anura > Bufonidae > Bufotes > Bufotes viridis. The sequence goes on from CM065597.1 coordinate 64,522,867, forward strand.
AGGGCTAGAGGGCTGCAAAAGGGAGCAAAATGTAGGTAAATGCCCTGCAAACAAATAGGGAAATGAATTAGATAGGGAAATGAATTAAAATAAAATAAAATAAATAAAAATTAACCAATATCGATTGGAGAGAGGTCCCATAGCAGAGAATCAGGCTTCAAGTCACCCACCAATGGAGAAGGTCACTTTCTGTTATTTTGGCCCCAGCACCCAGACAGAGGAGAGAGGTCCCAAAGCATAAAATCAGGCTTCATATCACCCACCACTGGAGAAGGCCACTTTGAGTTATTTAGGCCCCAGCACCCAGAAAGAGGAGAGAGGTCCCACAGCAGAGAATCAGTCGTCATGTCACCCACGACTGGAGAAGGCCACTTTCAGTTATTTAGGCCACAGCACCCAGACAGAGGAGAGAGGTCCCACAGCAGAGAATCAGGCGTCATATCACCCACTAGTGGAGAAGGCCACTTTCAGTTATTTAGGCCCCAGCACCCAGACAAAGGAGAGAGGTCCCATAGCACAGAATCAAGCTTCATATCACTCACCACTGGAGAAGGCCACTTTGAGTTATTTAGGCCCACCCAGACAGAGGAGAGAGGTCCCACAGCAAGGAATCATGCGTCATATCACCCACCACTGGAGAAGGCCACTTCCAGATATTTAGCCCACGGCACCCAGACAGAGGAGAGAGGTCCCATAGCACAGAATCAAGCTTCACATCACCCACCACTGGAGAAGGCCACTTTGAGTTATTTAGGCCCCAGCACCCAGACAGAGGGGAGAGGTCCCACAGCAGAGAATCAGTCGTCATGTCACCCACCACTGGAGAAGGCCATTTTCAGTTATTTAGGCCCCAGCACCCAGACAAAGGAGAGAGGTCCCATTGCACAGAATCAAGCTTCATATCACCCACCACTGGAGAAGGCCATTTTCAGTTATTTAGGCCCCAGCACCCAGACAAAGGAGAGATGTCCTATTGCACAGAATCAAGCTTCATATCACCCACCACTGGAGAAGGCCACTTTCAGTTATTTAGGCCCCAGCAACCAGACAAAGGAGAGAGGTCCCATAGCACAGAATCAAGCTTCATATCACCCACCACTGGAGAAGGCCACTTGCAGATATTTAGCCCACGGCACCCAGACAGAGGAGAGAGGTTGCATGACAGAGGTTCAGGCTTCATGTCACCCACCATTGTAACAGGCCACTTTCAGTTATTTAGGCCCCGGCGCTCAGATTGAGGAGAGGTTCATTCAACTTTGGGTTGCACCGCAAGATCATGGTAAAGTTTAAAAAATGGTGGTGAAGGTGTATGGCTGACTGGGTTAGCTGGTGGAAGCAGAGGAGGAGGAAGCCGAGTAGGAGGAGGAGGCTACAGGAGGCAAAGAATGATGCCCTGTGATCCTTGGCGGCGGAAGGACGTGCGCCAAGGAACTCTCCGCCTGCGGCCCAGCCGCCACCACATTTACCCAGTGTGCAGTTAGGGAGATATAGCGTCCCTGGCCGTGCTTACTGGTCCACGTATCTGTGGTTAGGTGGACCTTGCCACAGATAACGTTGCGCAGTGCACACTTGATTTTATCTGATACTTGGTTGTGCAGGGTAGGCACGGCTGTCTTGGAGAAGTAGTGTAGGCTGGGAACAACATACTGTGGGACAGCCATGGCCATCAGCTGTTTAAAGCTGTCTGTGTCCACCAGCCTGAATGACAGCATTTCAAAGGCCAGTAGTTTAGAAATGCTGGCATTCAGGCCCAGGGCTCGAGGGTGGCTAGGTGGGAATTTACGCTTTCTCTCCAAGGTTTGTGAGATGGAGAGCTGAACGCTGCCGTATGACATGGAGATGCTTGGTGATGCAGGTGGTCAATGTGTATACCAGCTCACTTTAGTCTGCAATTCGGATGTACCCGTGTGCACAGTGCCAGGTTTTTCAACCTCCTTTGAAAGGTGCAACAAATAACGAGATAAAGGCTCCAGCACTCACTTTTGTTGAAGTGTCTTTTTCTCCATACTTTATTGGCAAGTGTTCACAGATGTATAGGACACAACAATTTCTCTTTGGTGTATTGGCTGTTGACGCGTTTCGAAACGCGTCAACAGCCAATACACCAAATAGAAATTGACACTTCAAAAAAGGTGAGAGCTGGAGTCTTTATCTCGTTATTTGTTGCAGGTGGTGGTGTCGGTGGCACATCCTCTGTTTGGTGGGCGGCAGGTGGCAACATTCCTCCAGAGGCGGAGGAAGAGGCCAAGGCAGAAGCAGAAGAGGGAGCAGGGGGAGCCTGTGTGAGTTCCTTGTTTTTAAGGTGTTTACTCCACTGCAGTTCATGCTTTGCATGTAGATGCCTGGTCATGCAGGTTGTGCTAAGGTTCAGAACGTTAATGGCTCGCTTCAGGCTCTGATGGCACAGTGTGCAAACCACTCGGGTCTTGTCGTCAGCACATTGTTTGAAGAAGTGCCATGCCAGGGAAATTATTGAAGCTGCCTTTGGGGTGCTGGGTCCCTGGTGGCGCTGGCCAGTAGCAGGCACACTCTCTTGGCGGTGGCTGTTTTGCTTTTGCCCCCTGCTCCCTCTTTTTCTACGCTGTTGGCTCGGTCTCACCACTGCCTCTTCCTCTGAACTATGAAAGTCAGCGGCACGACCTTCATTCCATGTGGGGTCTATAACCTCATCGTCCTCTGCATCGTCTTCCACCCAGTCTTCCTCCCTGACCTCCTCCTGTTCAGTCTGCACACTGCAGAAAGACGCAGCAGTTGGCACCTGTGTTTCGTCATCATCAGAGACGTGCGGACTCCGATGAGGTGGTATTCCCATGTCCTCATCATCAGTAAACATCAGAGGTTGTGCATCAGTGCATTCTATGTCTTCCACCACAGGGGAAGGGCTAGGTGGATTCCCTTGGGAAACCCTGCCAGCAGAGTCTTCAAACAGCATAAGAGACTGCTGCATAACTTGAGGCTCAGACAGTTTCCCTGATATGCATGGGGGTGATGTGACAGACTGATGGGCTTGGTTTTCGGGCGCCATCTGGGCGCTTTCTGCAGAAGACTGTGTGGGAGATAATGTTGTGAACGTGCTGGATCCACTGTCGGCCACCCAATTGACTAGCGCCTGTACCTGCTCAGGCCTTACCATCCTTAGAATGGCATTGTGCCCCACCAAATATCGCTGTCAATTCTGGCGATTTCTGGAACCTGAGGTAGTTGGTTCACTAGGACGTGTGGCTGTGGCAGAATGGCCACGTCCTCTCCCAGCACCAGAGGGTCCACTGACACCACCACGACCGCGTCCGCGTCCCTTACTAGATGTTTTCCTCATTGTTGTAAGAAAAAAAATATTTGGCCCAATGTATTGATATCAAATTCAGGCCTTTTTTTACAGGCACCTAACACTATCTACCTATTTAATTATGTACTGTATTACACTAATCCAGGCACAGCATTAACCACTGATTTAGAGGAATATCAATTGTAGGCCTAGTATTTAGGCCCTGGATGAAAGGTATCCTTTTATGGACAGATTTACACTTGGAGATGCACAGTAGCGTGTGAAGAAATATGTAGGATTATGCCTTCAGCAACTGTATTTTAACACTTTGTGTAATATACCCTTTAACGGACAGAAATACACTTGGAGATGCACGGTAGCGTGTGAAGTTATTGAAGATAACCCTCTCAGCACTTGTATATACACCTGGAGTGTAATATACCCTTTTACGGACAGAAATACACTATGAGATGCACAATAGTGCATGCAGATTTACAGGATTATGCTTTCAGCAATTGTAATGTAACACTTTTTGTAATATACCCTTTTACGGAAAGAAATATACTTGGAGATGCACGCTGAGTGTAATTTACCATTTTACGGACAGATTAACACTTGGCCTACAACAGCTGGAACACCAGATTCAGGGTATTGCTATATTGGCAAGTGAATATCACCCCAGAACAAAATCTATCTTTTGACGGATACTATTAAACTTTGCCAACCACTGCTGGGACACCAGATTTACGGTATTGCTATTTTGGCAATTGAATTTCACCCCAGAAAAAAATATATCCTTTGCCGGACACTATTAAACTTGTCCAGCCAATGCTGGGACACCAGATTTACGGTATTGCTATTTTGGCAATTGAATTTCACACCAGAAAAAAATATACCCTTTTACGGACAGATGTAAACTAGGCCTGCAACAGCTGGAACACCAGATTCAGGGTATTGCTTTTTTGGCAATTAAATTTCACCCCAGAACAATATCTATCCTGTGACGGACACTATCAAACTTGGCCAGCCACAGCTGAAACCACTGATTTATGGTATTCCTATTTCTGCAATTGAATTTCACACCAGAAAAAATATACCCTTTTATGGACAGATTTAAACTAGGCCTGCAACAGCTGGAACACCAGATTCAGGGTATTGCTATTTTGGCACTTAAATTTCACCCCAGAACAATATTTATCCTGTGACGGACAATATTAAACTTGGCCAGCCACAGCTGAAACCACTGATTTATGTTATTGCTATTTTGGCAATTGAATTTCACCCCAGAACAAAATCTTTCCTGTGACAGACACTATTAAACTTGGCCAGCCACAGCTGAAACCACTGATTTGTGGTATTACTATTTTGGCAATTGAATTTCACACCATAAAAAATATACCCTTTTACGGACAAATTTAAACTAGGCCTGCAACAGCTGGAACAACAGATTTACTGTATTTCTATTTTTGCTACTGACTTTCACCCCAAAACATAATATATCCTTTGACGGACACTAGGGAAATTGTCCAGTCACAGCTGGAACACCAGATTCAGGGTATTGCTATTTTGGCAATTAAATTTCTCCCCAGAAAAAAATATACCCTTTTACGGACATATTTAAACTAGGCCTGCAACAGCTGGAACACCAGATTCAGGTTATTCCTATTTTGCCAATTAAATTTCACCCCAGAACAAAATCTTTCCTGTGACGGACACTATTAAACTTGGCCAGCCACAGCTGAAATCACTGATTTATGGTATTGCTATTTTGGCAATTGAATTTCACACCATAAAAAAATATACCCTTTTACGGACAGATTTAAACTAGGCCTGCAACAGCTGGAACACCAGATTTACTGTATTTCTATTTTTGCTACTGACTTTCACCCCAGAAAATAATATATCCTTTGACGGACACTAGGATAATTGTCCAGTCACAGCTGGAACACCAGATTCAGGGTATTGCTATTTTGGCAATTAAATTTCTCCCCAGAAAAAAATATACCATTTTACGGACAGATTTAAACTAGGCCTGCAACAGCTGGAACACCAGACCTGCTAGTATATTTCGCCCATTAGCGCACAACACAAGGCCGGGCTGGAGGCTCAGTGGCACCAACCAATGGTCGGTCTGTTGTTCCATGCCTGTCCACAGCTCCTGCGCGGTGCGGGGTTTGTCCCTCAAACACATTAGTTTTAAAACAACCTGCTGTCGTTTCCCCCTGGCTGTGCTGTTGTGGGTGGTGAAGGTGTTATGCTGAGTGGATGAGGACGAGGTAGAGGAGGAGGAAGCCGAGTAGGAGGAGGAGGAGGTGGTAACAGGATACAAAGAGAAATGCCCAGCAATCCTCGGGGGCGGAAGGACATTCGCAAAAATGCTATCCGCCTTTGTGCCAGCCGCTATATTTACCCACTGTGTTGTTGGTTATGTGGACGTTGCCACAGATAGCGTTGCGCAGTGCACACTTGATTTTGTCCGCCACTTGGTTGTGCAGGGAAGGGATGGCTCGCCTGCAAAAGAAGTGGCGGCTGGGATACACATACTGTGGGATAGCCACCGCCATAAGGTTTTTAAAACTGTCCACCAGACAGAATGACAGCATTTCAAAGGACCAGGAAGTTTGAAAAATGGCATTCAGAGCCATGGGTAGGGGAGTACTTCCTCTTTCTATTTCTTTTTCTCGCAAGTGTTTGGGAGATGGACAGCTGATAGCTGAACACTTCCATGGGATTTGGTGGAGATGCTTGGTGACAATGACAGATGTGGTGGCGTTGCTGCCACATCCTCTGTTTGCTGGGTGACAGGTGCCACTGTCACTCACTAGGGCTCAAGTTTAACATAGTAACATAGTATATAAGACCGAAAAGAGACATTTGTCCATCCAGTTCGGCCTGTTTCCTACAAGTTGATCCAGAGGAAGGCACAAAAACCCCTGTGAGGCAGAAGCCAATTTTCCCCACTTAAGGGGAAAAAAATTCCTTCCCGACTCCAATCAGGCAATCAGAATAACTCCCTGGATCAACGACCCCTCTCTAGTAGCTGTTGTCTGTAATATTATTACACTCTAGAAATAAATCCAGTCCCCTCTTGAATTCCTTTATTGTACTCACCATCACCACCTCCTCAGGCAGAGAGTTCCATAGTCTCACTGCTCTTACAGTGAAGAATCCTTTTCTATGTTTGTGTACAAACCTTCTTTCCTCCAGACGCAGAGGATGTCCCCTTGTCACAGTCACAGTCCTGGGGATAAATAGATGATGGAACAGATCTCTGTACTGACCCCTGATATATTTATACATAGTTATTAGATCTCCCCTCAGTCGTCTTTTTTCTAAAGTGAATAACCCTAATTTTGATAACCTTTCAGGGTACTGTAGATCCCTCATTTGAGTTATTACTTTAGTTGCCCTCCTCTGAACCCTCTCCAGCTCTGCTATGTCTGTCTTGTTCATAGGAGCCCAGAACTGTACACTGTACTCCATGTGTGGTCTGACTAGTGATTTGTAAAGTGGTAGGACTATGTTCTCATCACGGGCGTCCATGCCCCTTTTGATGCAACCCATTATCTTATTGGCCTTGGCAGTAGCTGCCTGACACTGGTTTTTGCAGCTTAATTTGCTGTTTATTAAAATTCCTAGATCCTTTTCCATGTCAGTGTTACCGAGTGTTTTACCATTTAATATGTACGGGTGACTTGCATTATTCCTTCCCATGTGCATAACTTTACATTTGTCAGTGTTAAACCTCATCTGCCATTTTTCTGCCCAAGCCTCCAATCTATCCAGATCCCTCTGTAGCAGAAAACTGTCCTCTTCAGTGTTAATTACGTTACACAGTTTAGAATGTTTATTTATTATTGTTCTGTATTTTATTTTATTTTAAGTCATTTCCCTATTCACATATGTTTGCAGGGCTTTTACCTACATTTTGCTGCCTTTTGCAGCCCTCTAGCCCTTTCCAGGGCAATTTTACAGCCATTTAAGTGCCCAAAAGTTTGGGTCCCCATTGACTTCAATGAGGTTCGATTTCAGTGTGAAGTTCGGGTCGTGCTCAGATCCCGAACCCGAACATTTTCGTGAAGTTCAGCCGAACCCGAACTTCTCGAACCCAAACATCCAGGTGTTCGCTCAACTCTACTGCAAACCCTAACTCTCTGGATTTATTTCCATTTGTGGTGAATCACACCTTACCATCCGCTCCGGAGAGCAGCAACACATGGTGCCACTTCAATGGTGTCTGGGGGACCCAGAATACCCACTTTAATGGTGTGCGGGGGACCCAGCAAACCAGGCCACTGCATCTGACCATGGCTGACCTCTGGCTAGTGTGCATCGAACTCTGCACACTGCCTTATGTAGATGAATAGTAGCAAAAAAGTAAACCGAAAATGTAAGAACAGTTTATAATAAAAACTTGATTTATATAATAATCTGCTGATACATTCCCTTTAATGAGCAATATTTCAGCCAATCATACATACCAATATATTCTCATTGTGGTATTTAATTATATGATATGGTTTTCTTTACTACCATATCTCATTGAGCCATTTTTCTGGAAGTTTTATTTAGGATTGCATGAGGGAGCCTCACGGATTCTATTTAGGAATGCATTACAAAAGGGATTCTCTTGTTTCTGAATCTAGCTTCATTGAGGTCTTTGAATAGTCCTATTTGCTGTTGTTCAATGGGGAAGGTGAAGTCACGAGACAGATCTTTCATTTGGCCTTGGTTTTGCTGACTATATTGACTAATTGAAGTTTAGGGTGAATTCACACGTGTGGCAGATTTGTTGTAGAAATTTCTGTGACTGAAAATCAATTCCATACATGTGAATGGGATTGCTTCTACATCAAGCACATAGATTTCTGCAAGCTTCATTCAGATAAATGGGACAGTTGCAGAAAAATGTGCAGGAAATCTCAGATTAACGCAATGTGCTCATGCAGCTCACATGGGACTAGTTGCCCAATTCTGGTTGGAGTATCATCTACCATCTCTGCATTTATTTATTATTAATATACTTCAGTCTAACGACTATGTTGACCAGGCAAGAGAGAGAGGCACTTAACAGGAACATGCCACTGCTGTAAGCGCGGTCCTCCTCTACTTCATGATGACATGCCTATGTCACTCTCTTCCCTTTCTCTTCCCTCCCTTCTCCAGTCTTTATCGGAGGTGGCAATGAAGGAGGAGTATCATTCCTCTGGTACAGAAGCAGCTTCTAAAGAATGCTCCACCTTCAGTTAGATGAGTACAGCCGTGGTGCGAGACACCTGGAACGATGGACGCTGGCGGGGATTTTATTGAGCGGTGTGAGATCAGAATCTGCCATAGATTAAAAGGGACAATGCTCACAGTGGTTGGGCCCTCGCATGTAAGTGAGCCCAGGTCCACCCCTGACATCCTTACCACCACCATTTACTATCTATACCGATAAACAGTGGGTTTTCACAAACAATTTAAAAAGTCAGTGTGGTACCACTGTTACATATCCCAAGACTAACACAAAAGACACCACTGAGCCATAAATGATATAAATATAAATACAACTTTATTAATTCATTATTAAAAGTACATTAAAAAGTTGATTAAAAAATCCCAACAGAACTTGACCGACAATATGCATAAAGACCATTGTGCTAACACTTATAATCACCAAATAAATAGTGATGTCGCAAACATAAAATTTTCAGTTCGCGAACAGCGAACGCGAACTTCCGCAAATGTTCGCGAACATGCGAACAGTGCGAACCGCCATAGACTTCAATAGACAGGCGAATTTTAAAAAACAAAGGGACTCCTTCTGGCCACAATAGTGATGGAAAAGCTGTTTCAAGGGGACTAACACCTGGACTGTGGCATGCCGGAGGGGGATCCATGGCAAAACTCCCATGGAAAAATATCTAGTTGACGCAGAGTGTGGTAAGTTGTAATCGCAATGCGATTAATACAGGTTATATTAATCGCATTGTGATTACAACTTAGATCTGAGTTCCTAATGGTTGTATTGCTATAATATAACGAAGATTGAGAATAGGAACCCAGCTCTAAGTTGAATTCGCAATGCGATTAATATAACCTGTATTAATCGCATTGCGATTACAACTACTAAGATGGATGCCATCCTTGCTTTTTGATGGGAGGTGGGAGGGTCTGGGAGGGAGACTGATGTACTAGCCCTAAAAAGGGCTTTTTGGGGTGCTGTCAGGACGCAGTCCTTACAGCAGAGATCTGATGAGTCTTTCAGGACTGGAGTGGACACTGAATAAACTAGCCTAGCTATCAATTTCCCTATTAAATCTCAGCAGCAGCTACACTGTCCCTCCTCTCACTAAGACTGCAGCTTCCGAATGAATCTAAAATGGATGCTGTGTCCAGGAGATGGGAGGGTCTGGGAGGGAGGGTATGCTAATTGGCTGGAATGTGTCTGCTGACTGTGAGGTACAGGGTCAAAGTTTACTCAATGATAGGGGTGGACCTAACATCGCATATGTTCGCCCGCCGCGACGAACGCGCACAAGCTATGTTCGCCGGGAACTACTCGCGGTGAATAGTTTGGGAGTTGGGACATCATATTTGCGAACTTAACTTAGAGATTGGTTCCTAATGGTTGTATTGCTAGAATATAACTAAGATTGGGAATTTAGCTCTATATTCTCAATCTTCGTTATATAATTCTAGCAATACAACCATTAGGAAACCCAGATCTAAGTTGAATTTGCAATGCGATTAATATAACCTGCATTAATCGCATTGCGAATTCAACTTAGAGCTGAGTTCCTAATGGTTGTTGTATTGCTAGAATATACGTTATATTCTAGCAATACAACCATTAGGAACTCAGCTCTACGTTGTAATCGCAATGCGAATAATACTTACAATTATTAATCGCTTGCGAATCCATTTAATGCCTCTATTTGATTGAATATGACGGTTGACTATGACTACCACCAATGTTCTGCTGCCCCGAGGCAAGATATCTGAACCCCCAGGGGCCATTTGGGCGTTTTGATAGAAAACGCATCAAAAACGCATTTGCGTTTTTAATTTTTTAATTTTTTAGTTTAATTTTTTGTGTATTTTGCCACATTTGGTTGCATATTTACATTTGGTATAGGCAAATATGGTAGTCTAGATCATTACTCTGCCCAAATCTATATTCAGCTACATGGCTTAGAAAATATGCTGTCAAACAATGATCCTAGGTTTTGGTATAGACACATGATCTAGACTACCATATTTGCCTATACCAAATGTAAATATGCAACCAAATGTGGCAAAATACACAAAAGAATAAACTAAAAATGAAAAATTATAAAAACGCAGATGCGTTTTTATGCGTTTTCTATTAAAAATGCCCAAATGGCCCCTGGGGGTTCAGATATCTTGCTTTGGAGGCAGCAGAACGTTGGTGGTAGTCATAGTCAACCGTCATATACAATCAAACAGAGGCATCAAATGGATTCGCAAAGCGATTAATAATTCTAAGTATTATTCGCATTGCGATTACAACTAAAGCTGAGTTCCTAATGGTTGTATTGCTAGAATATAACGTATATTCTAGCAATGCAACAACCATTAGGAACTCAGCTCTAAGTTGAATTCGCAATGCGATTAATGCAGGTTATATTAATCGCATTGCAAATTCAACTTAGATCTGAGTTCCTAATGGTTTTATTGCTAGAATATAATGAAGATTGAGAATATAGTGCTATATTTGTTATCTTCGTTAATATATTCTAGCAATACAACCATTTGGAACTCAGATCAAAGTTGTAATCGCAATGCGAATAATACAGGTTATATTAATCGCATTGCGATTTACAATTACTAACACTGCAGCTTCAGAATGAATGTAAGATGGATCCTATCCTTGCGTTTAGATAGGAGGTGGGAGGGTCTGGGAGGGAGGGTATGCTGATTGGCTGGAATGTGTCTGCTGACTGTGAGGTACAGGGTCAAAGTTTGCTCAATGATAAAGTATAGGGGCGAACGCGAACATCGAATATGTTCGCCCGGCAGAGGCGAACGCGAACAAGCTATGTTCGCCGGGAACTGTTCGCCGGCAAATAGTTCGGGCCATCTCTACAAATAAACACAATACTTACAGCAGTGTAACAAGTACCACTGACATCTAGAACATAGAGGCATAAGGGTAACAAAAATCGCAAAGCAAAGCAATCTGCACATAAGTCACATAAATCAGACTACAGACCAGAGTGGTGTCACAATGAGAACCCTGACGTACATTTCAACATCGCTTCTTATGGGAGGTCTCATTCTTCCCATACACGGTCCACCCTTATAAATTAACCAAAGCCAATGTGGATCATTCTTGCTCCTGTATAAGATATCTGTGATATTTACATCTAAATAATGAAACTCCAGTACCTCTTTGCGCTTCAGTAAAGCATAGATGGCGTCCTCCATATACAGGTGCATGAATGATCTCCATTGGCTATGGTATATTTAAAATGGTGGACTGTGGATTTAAAGCAGAAGTGGACTGGGAACTTAAAGTGGCCCTGGAAAAAAAATGGCCTGAATGGTGGTTCCAAATTGACAGAAGGTAGCGCAACACAGGTAGATGGGTTCAATACAGGTTGGCAGGGTGAGTATTACCATAGTGTAGCACAGAATACCATCCCAGAGAACCAAATACTACAGTGCAGCACAAAATACCTCCCCAGAAGCTCTCCCTCTGTGGTGCCCATCAATAGCTTCCAAGTTCTGTCCTATTTCTCCTCCGGTTGTCTCTAATATGGATGTGGAGCAGGGGTCTTAGGAGGAGGGCTCTAGTGGCCCTATGGGCATCGGCCGACTAGGAAAACTTCCTGTAGGGATAATGGCCAGTCCGCTCCTAATGCGAAGAATTAGATCTCACAGAAGAAGCGATGGCGAAACATAGGTCCGGGTTCTCATTGCACCACCACTCTGGTCTGCATTAAAACTTATGTTACTTGTGTGCAGATTGCTTTGCTTTGTAATTTTTGTTACCCTTATGCCTCTATGTTCTACAGTCCACAAGATCTCAGCTCAGGGCTGCAGTTTCAACAGAAGTGTATTACAGAGGAATCAATTTTAGTGTAACATTTAGTGACAGTGGAGTAAGTATAGCAGCCTATGGCAGTTAGCTTAGGTCATCAATGGGCAAAGTGTCATACAAAAGTCAGAGGCTGAATGAGAGAAGAATGTAGGACTTTGAAGAATAGCTTTTATCTATGCTGTGAACAGAAACATTAAATCAATGTTCTACTAAAAGGAAAAATATTCTGTTGCTATGATCTAAAATTATACTAAACCTTTGGACTAATATCGAATCCATGGTAACAAAAGGGGGGGTGTATATACAGCAATATTCAGCTGTAGGTGTCAGGAAAATGGCATGCTATTGAGAACAGTTTGCATTCTGTGTATGAAAGCCTCCTTATCATAATATATAAGGTGACCTCAATTATTATTAAAAAGCAAGATCACAGACATACAGAGCATGCTAGATTCAAGATGAGCTCAAAATTGAGAAGAAACGTCTTTATTCTATAAAATGTAATAAAGATCTATAATGAATACAAGACTTGCCTGCTAATAGAGAAATTTACTGCGTGCTTACCACAATTTATTTTATAAGAAAAATGCAGCATAAATGAGTTACGAGAATGAGCTACATTGTCTCTGCTCCCTGTTCATCCCACACAGATATACTTGTACTAATCTTATTAACTGTAGCCTAGACTAGGGGGCCAATCTATGGTACCTGTAAAAGATCTTATTGACCTAAATCGGAACCACATACCGATTGGTGGTAAATTGGCATCAATGCTAGAAAACACCACAGGCACACAGATTAATAAAACTCAAACAAAAATAATATTAGTTACTTGATACCTTCAATCAGAGATGAGCGAAGTTATGAAAAATTTGATTTGTCTGCTTTGCAAAGAAATTCAATTTGTGTTTATCACAAAGCACTTTCCTTTGTATGTAGCGAGCACAATGACTGGGAATGGAGATCACGTTAACTTCCCCATCATTGAACCCCACAGATGCCAGGTTCATTGCTGATCACGGCATCTAAGGCTACTGTTTAGGCCTTTCAGGGGTTAATCAGGATAAATAAAGAAAATACCTTATCCACTTGCTCGTGTAGAGGCCATCGCGGCCATATTGATTGAGGCAGTGTATCATCACGTCATCATCCTGGCCGGGCGTGGTCACTGATGCCACCACACCCAGGCCACCATGCCCACTTGGTGATGTCATATGTGACCCCACGCGAGATTTCCCATGGCTTCTGCAATCAAGATGGCCTTAACGGCCTCTTTATGCACAAATGGATTTATTAGGTGAATATGTTTGTTTGTTTTTACCGCCATTTAAGGAAAAAACGATTTGTTACCATGAAGCGTGAGGAAATTCAGCTTCACGGCAAATTGAATTTTTCCTGAAATTCAGATCAACGTCAATTCACATGTTGTCGATTCTCTCAACGCTACCTTCAGTAGCCGGTTCACTGATCACTCCACTGTACGGCACAAACCCTATTGGTTCCTGTGATGTAGATCATCTTCTACCTGGTGTCTTAATATTCATCTGACTACCTACTGAAGTAAATTCATTTTCAGGATCTTGCACATAGTGGACATGAGAATGTTTGTAAGGATGGACAGCCAGAGATAATATGTACAGTTGTGTTCAAAATTATTCAACCCCCTCTGAAATTGAGTGTTTTGGCCAGTTTGACATTGATTTTGATCATTTCAGTCATCTTGTTTACAATTAAATCAAAGAGGCACTTGTAAGTCAGACAAATATAACATTTATAATTAAATAACCACAAATGTCTTTTCTGTGCTCACATCATTATCAGTTTTATTCAACCCCCAAGTGACATCCGATCTTAGTACTTAGTACAACATCTTTTTCCAGTTATAACAGCTTTTAAACGTGAAGCATAGCTTGACACAAGTGTCTTGCAGCGATCTACGGGTATCTTTGCCAAACCTTCATAGGCAAAAGCCTCCAGTTCAGTCACATTCTCAGGCTTGCGCGCTGCAACTGCTTTCTTTAAGTCCCACCAGAGGTTCTTAATCGGATTTAAGTCTGGTGACTGCGATGGCCGCTTCAAAATGTTCCAGCCTTTAATCTGCAACCATGCTCTAGTGGACTTGGAGGTATGCTTAGGATCATTGTCCTGTTGAAAGGTCCAACGTCTCCCAAGCTTTAGGTTTGTGACGGACTGCATCACATTTTCATCCAATATCTCCTGGTACTGAAGAGAATTCAAGGTACCTTGCATATGCTGAAGCTTCCCTGTACCTGTAGAAGCAAAACAGCCCCAAAGCATGATTGACCCCCCCGCCATGCTTCACAGTAGGCAAGGTGTTCATTTCTTTATAGGCCTTGTTCTTCCTCCTCCAAACATAGCGTTGATCCATGGGCCCAAACAGTTCTAATTTTGTTTCATCAGTCCACAGAACACTATCCCAAAACTTTTGTGGTTTGTCCACATGACTTTTGGCATACTGCATTCGACTCTTCTTATTCTTTGGAGACAGCTAGGGGGTGCGCCTGGGAGTTCTGGCATGGAGGCCTTCATTACGCAGTGTGCGCCCTATTGTCTGAGCTGAAACTTCAGTACCCGCATCTGACAAATCTTTTTTCAGTTCCTCAGCAGTCACATGGGGACTTTTCTCCACTTTGCGCTTCAGGTAGCACACAGCAGTCGAAGTCAGCATCTTCTTTCTGCCACAACCAGGTAGCGTTTTAACAGTGCCCTTTGCCTTGAATTTGTGAATGATGCTTCCTATGGTGTCTCTTGGTATGTTTAACATCTTTGCAATCTTCTTATAGCCATTGCCCTTCCTGTGAAGAGAAATCACCTCTTCTCTTGTCTTCCTGGACCATTCTCTTGACTTCACCATGTTTGTAAACACACCAGTAAATGTCTAGAAGGAGCTGAGTATCACAGTCATTTTACATCTGCCTAATTGGTGCTTATTATGCTTGATTGCTGCTCCTTGACATCCACAGGTGTTTTCAATACCTGATCGAAAACACTTGAATGAACCTCTGTTCTCAAGAGTGGTCGTCTTTAAGGGGTTGAATAATTGTGTCAATGAAGAAATCACAAAAAAAACATTTAATATTGTATTACAAAAACAATTGATGTCATTTTTGTTGCATTTGGTTCTTTAAAAAGTCCTTGTAAGATTTCATTCTGAACAGAATTACAAATGTACACTAAATTCCCTAAAACCCTTTACAGCATTGGGGGTTGAATAATTTTGAACACAACTGTAAAAGCCTCTGCATGATTACACCTGTTACAAATGTGCATGGACTTTCCGCATGGCTCCATACACTTGCAGTTCTCCTAAGTATTCCCTGCATAGCCAGGTGGCTGGCAACTCCACTGTGCAGATGAAAAACAGAGCTAATGCTAAACCGGTGGTGCATTCCCTATAGGCCTCATGCACACGAACGAGTCTGCATCCGAGACGCATTTTTTGAGGCTTGAATGCCGATCCATTCTCTTAAATGGGTCTGCAAAAGATGCGGACAGCACTCCGTGTTCTGTCTGCATCCGTAACTCCTTTCTGTGGCCTTACAAAAAAAATAAAACATGTCCTATTCTTGTTCATATCATGGACATGGATAGGACAGTTCTACTGAGGGCCAGACCTTCCTTTCCAAATAATGCGTGTGCATGAGGCATTCTCAAGTTCAGTGGGGAGAGGGTCCCAGAGGTTAGACCCCCACAATCATGAAAATGATAACATATCTCAGCAATACAGTATATGTCAATACTGTATGGTGCTGAATAGTGTAGTTTGCTACACTTATCACGACAAAAGAAAAAAAATATAAATTTTTCAAAAAATGTTTTAAAAAAGTAATAATGATATATATAACTAATTAACATTTTTATATCAATGATGGACATCTTGGGTTACACTTTTCTAGCCTAAAGTCCTGTGAAAGCAGCAGCAATTTGTTTGGAGTCAACTTTAGGCTTGTATTCAGGGTTAAACAAACAACTTTGTTATTATATTGCCTTAAGTGAATATAAAAAAAAATGTTTCACGTCCATGAGTATAAGCCTAAAGTTGTCTCCAAATATGAATTCCTTATTTCATGAACATATCTCTTGTATGGGCTGGTTACCAAAGTATTTTTTAAAGTTTGAGAGTATTTTATATATTTTTTTGCAATAATTTTGGGCTAATTTATCATTGGTTGTGGAAGTGTTTCTCGTTCTGTGTTAACCTCCCCATGTGAATATTTGGAGTTATATCCTTATTGCTAGAGGAGAGAGAAGTTTTTAAAAATTCGATTCGGCAGCTTCGCCGAATTTTGACAAGAAATTTGATTTGTTTTTACGAAACCATAGTCAGCCTATCAATCAATGCACCTGTCTAACGGCTGTTAAAAATGGTAATATACTAGTGCAATATGGCCTTTTTGGTTTAAAAAAAAAACACTCACCTTATCTACAGTCCACTCCTCTCTCGAGTGGAAAAGACCTACCTAAGAACCTGCATCAAGCGTGATGATGTCACCTCACGCTTCCAGTGTGATCACATTATGATGTCAGCACGCTCAGCGCAAGTCCTTTAGCAGGTCTTTTCCACTCAAGAGAGGAGCGACTGCCTCTGTTTAAGCAAGTGGATGAGGTGAGGTTATTTTTTTTCCATTTTTTCCATTCTTTCTGAGACAACTCTAGTCCCTATTTTAGGAAAAATTATTTGTTACTAAGATGCGGCTTTGCGGCGAATCACATTTTTCCTAAACTTCGGATTGAATTCAACTTTGGATGCTTTAATGCGCTCAACACTACTTCTTGCATTTGTTCTATAGTTTGGTTAGAGTTTCTAGAATCTAGTCATACCTGTTCTCCATATTTGGCCTGGACATTATGTTGCCATTTCTGAAAGAAGGTGAACTGAATAAAATTGCATATAGTAGTTGAAGATTCTAGAGCCAAAACTTCTATGTCCGGAAGTGTTTGGAAAATATTGGAAAATACAGCATATAGTTAGGATACAGAAGCTGGACTGGAGTTTGACACAATACGCTGGTCTGAATCACAGATCACATTTGATGGTTGGCCAGAATTTTTGTTGCATCATTGACCTTTTTAGACCCAGTTCTAGGCTTGGCAGATCATGCTTAACAGATTTTATATGTGTGGACAAGAAAGAGTTTAAAGCTTGGTTAACCGATAGCAATGTCCCTCATAAACACTGCAACCTGGCTCATATACTAAAAAACCATCTGGAGTATACCATAATGGCATAATGGTATTTGCAGAGCTTCTTAGCTACTTACCAAACATGAAATTAGCTCAAAAACTATCCAACTGAATAATTCATTATATTTATTTTATTTTGCATAAACACAGGGATTTGCAAGCATATCTCTGGATAGAGTCATGCATGGTGGTGCCAATGTCACTGGATTTCAGATCGTGAATAATGAAAATCCATTAGTTCAGCAGTTTCTACAGAGATGGGTGCGTCTAGATGAGAGAGAATTTCCTGAAGCAAGAAATTCACCGTTAAAGGTATGGAAGCCTTTTGTAAACACACAATTTCCTAGAAAAAACTGCCAACTGCCACATATAGTCATTTGGGGCATTTAGTATACAGTACATGCCACTAAAAGTTATTTTTTTTCATTAAGCCCTAAAAAATGTGAATGACAGGAATGTTATAAAATGAAAAAAGAGGCCTTGTTTGCCTGCTCAGTCCCCCGCTGTTTGAGCCTTTTCTATCCTTCGCAATAATTTTTGGGGATCTCAGAACATCCCTATGACACACATTTGCATATGTCATGTGAAAAGTGCTTACCAAGTCAGAATAGTAAAAATGCCATAAAATAAATATTAATATTACTGTATTCATTTATAGTGCAGTGCCTTATCAAAAATGAAGGGGACCACCATAGCTTGTTGAATCAGCTGCTCATCAAGGTGCTGAGAGTTGGACCCTCACAGATCCTAAAAAAGGCTATCAATATAAAAGTCCCAGAAAATTCTTATAATGCATACTGCTTTGCCATGAAATTAATGATAAAGCAGCTTGCCTGCCCTTAGGATAGACCATCCATATCAGATCAATTGGCACGGGACCAACTCTTGACACCCCAACCGATCAGCTGCTCTGCAATATGTCCAGCACCTAGACTGGGCCCGGGACCTCCAGAGTATAGAAGTATGCTATTATTTTCCCTTATAACCATGTTATAAGGGAAAATAATAAAGATCGGGTCCCCATCCCGATCGTTTCCTAGCAACCATGCGGGAAAATCGCAACGCATCCGCACTTGCTTGCGGATGCTTGTGATTTTCCCACAGCCCCATTCACTTCTATGGGGCCTGCGTTGCGTGAAAAACGCAGAATATAGAGCATGATGCGATTTTTTACGCAACGCAGAAGTGATGCGGGAAAATCACCACTCATGTGCACAGCCCCACAGAAATGAATGGGTCCGGATTCAGTGCTGGTGCAATGCGTTCACCTCACGCATTGCAGCTGCGCGGAAATCATGCCCGTGTGAAAGGGGCCTTAGAGTGTTCACGTCCTAATTGCTGATATTCAAGTCCGTCAGGGCAAGAACATTGACATGGAGGGGATTTTGGTTTCCTTAATTGGTCTAAGCAAAGCACAAAGTAAGATTCTTTATTATGAGGACACTGACGGTCTTATCGCTGGGAGTCGGTAAATTCGGTTTTGGATATCAGAACACATACTGTACTATAGATGGCATTCAGATATATCACACTTGTAAAATGCTATTGAATTGATATAGTTTTCTCTTTACACATTTCCACATAAAGTATGTTATGCCTATAATTACTTATGGTTCTGCATACATATATGTAATGTATTTTCTTCTATATTTTTTAGTACACTTCAGCTTTGACCCATGATGCTGTGTTAGTAATAGCGGAGGCTTTTCGATACCTAAGAAGACAACGAGTGGATGTGTCAAGACGAGGGAGTGCTGGAGACTGCCTGGCAAATCCGGCAGTTCCTTGGAGCCAGGGGATAGACATTGAGAGAGCTTTAAAGATGGTAAACATTCAATGCCTCTCTGTGTAGTAAGATGTTTAAGTATATTGTGACAGATTTCTAGGGATGGTCATACCATATGCAATCTGGGCAACTGCACAGGGACCTCTTCTATCCTTGAAGTTGCTAGCAGCTTCGACAGCTTCCAGTGCATGTAAGAAACGAAGATAAGTCATTTTATAGCTCTAAACTACTGCTCGATTGTTAGAGAGATGTAAGGGGGTGCCCTATTGAAAATCATGGAGACCATATATTCTTTTACAGGGGACATCTACTGTGCACGTTTCCAGCATTCTTTATAGGTAAAATTTATATTATCTGCAGACCATGGAGACTCTATCCTTCCTATAAACCTTGTTACCAGCCTTAGTTACCAATCTCACAATTAACAATAACTGTGGGTACCCTATTAAACAGGCAAAAAGATTCTAAAGGTTAAAGTTTTAAAACACTGTCAAAAATAGACATTATATTTTCAGTTCCAGTCTACACAGTAAAGCTAACAAGTGAGTTGCAAAGAACAAGGTGTCTGCACTAGTGGCCAGTGGAAAAGCTGTAATATTTCTATATTTTTCACACCAGTTATCATATAACAATAAAAAAACTAGCACCAAACTATAGAAAAAATATATTTATTATAAAAAAACTGATTTAAATTATATATTATCCGATATAACATTTTATTTAAGATAGTGAAAGGTGGTGAAGAAGGTGACATCAAATTGTTTAGTGTTTTAGTTTTTACAGAAAAGTATGTTTCAAATGGTAAATTTAAAAAAATGTTTTGCAAGATGCAGATCAGTGTACAGATGCAGCGACCATCAAACATCCAGCACATTACGATAATAATATAGCATGGCCATTCTAATACAAAGTTAATAGACGACACACCACATAATCAGTGTAGGCACTCTATGCTGACATTGTAGCGGCTGCTACATCTGTATACCATGTTTATTATGGTCAGTTGATTATAATATATATATATATATATATATATATATATATATATATATATACATATATATATATATTTATCTTGATGATGCTTTGTTGTAATATTGAAATAACCTCCATTGAACAATTAGCAATTATAGAAAAGGATAACCATCATAGTTGTACAGTTGGGTAGAAAGTGTCTGGATGTTGTAGAATTATGAGAAGCCTGGGAGAGGTAGTTCCCCGGCATCTGCTGTGACAAAGGTTGCTGGAGTGATTCCTCGACTAATTAGAGGCAATTATTCTGATGTATTTATATTCCCATAAAACAAAGACTGATTATAAAAGCGGGCAATCTAGCGTGATGTGTGGCTTATGTATGCAAGTTTTATTTGGCTTTGTTTTGGAAGAGGCAAAGTAAATAAAAAGATAACAGATTGGAGAAGGATTTGTGAAGCATGATGATCTCCAATCTGCAAGTCTAGTGTTTTCAGTTTCACAGCACAAACTGATCTTTATGGAAAGAGACACGTTTTCAGTATTGGGCAGCTGAGTAGAAAGGCATGCTTCCTCGACAAAATATAATACTTAACATTGCAGAAATCAGCATATCTACATCCAAGCCTTTTATACTAGAGATGAACGAATTGATTGTTTAGAATCAAAATTCGACCAGAATATTTGAAAAAAAAAAAGTCTGATTTGTTAGAATCAGACTTTCTTCAGATTCAATTCGGGAGAGAAGAGAGACAGACAGAGAGGGAGATGGAAAGAGAGAGGGGGAGAGAAAGAGAGAAGGGGGAGGGAAATAGGTGGAAGAGAGGAGGGACAGAAAGAGGGGAGAGAGAGACAGAGATGGAAAGAGAGTGGGCAAAGAGAGGGAAGGGGGACAGGGATATGTAGAGAGAGGAGAGAGAGGGGGAACAAAGAGGAGAGGGGGAGAGGGAGTGAGGGGGAGGGGGAGGGGCAGAGGAAAATGGAAAGAGAGTGGAGATAGAGAAAGAGAGAAAGCAAGGTGGGAGAGAGAGGGAGATGGAAAGAGAGAGGGGAGGAAGAGAGAAGGAGATGGAAAGAGACGGAGAGAGAGAGAGAGAGAAAGAGAGAGAGAAGAAGAAAGGAAGAGGGCAGGGAGAGATAAAGAGAAAGATTTTCCAGACAGTTAAAGTTCTTTTGATTTGTGCAGAATTGATTTGTACCCAAATCAAATTTCTTGGCTGATTTGGACTAATCACACCTGAAACAAATTTTTGGAAATTCACTCATCTCTACTTTATGCCATTACACCATATAATTGTTATTACTAGAATGATCTGCACTTGAAACCAGGTTCAGTTGCAGCTATAAGTTATTGCCTTGGTTCCAAAGCTCCTATTATTATAGAAAAAGTCCAGGTATGAGTTCCTCTATAACTCTGGCTGCTGCCCCACACAGGGTCCTAATGCCAGCATCAGGGTGTTGGACAGCACATAACCTGAAGAGGATCCGTTGCACAAGTAGGGTATTAGCTATCTATTGTGTGAATAAAAGAAAAACTTCCACAGTCACATATTAGGTGACGGGTATTTTGGGCAGCCATGGAGCCCCAAATGGCCAAATCATAGCATACATGGTACTTCATCACTAAATAATGCTAAATAATAGTAATAATAAAATCATACACCATGGTTTAAAGCACTTTATTCCCACATAGACATATAAATTGTTTATTATAGTTGCTTTTTATTTCAGATTAGTTGAACAAACATTTTAAGAGGCTTACCGATCAAAAAAAACCCATTAACAGGTAGAAGCAGTACTTACATATAAAATTGTCTGTAATCCACATGCCAAACTCTTTTGCTAATATGGTTTTCAGTGAATAAGGACATGTAAAGTCCCCGACAGCAGTACTATGCTCATGGTTTATTGTACAGCAATGGCTTGTTGGCCCTTACCATAGAAGCTGTATAGGTTTCACAGTGACATGCAATGAAAAGGTACTGAAGCTGCCTGCTGAGGGTCTCGACTGTTGAACATACAATTCACCTACAAAATATCTAAGCCCTTTCTTAGATACATAAATATATGTTCTCTTAACCTAGCATATTTCCATTACTACTGTTACTGAAGGGTGAACCAGTGATGAGAACAAATAGGATATTGTCTGTGTGCACTATGCATCCAAGTGCACGACTATGTAGACATTGTAAATTGTGAGGCTACATGATATGATCCAAAACCTGTCTTCAGTGGAATGAAGTAGACCCACATATTGCATGAAATTTATGCAACATAAAATGAAGGCAATTTTAAATCCTCAATAAGCAAGCCAAATTTTCCCTTAAATGACCAGAAGTAGTTTTTTTTTTGTTATTGCCCCCCAGCATCCCAATGGTTGTAACTTTTTTATTTCTAAGGTCACACACATATTTGAGCCTTAGTTTTGCAAGTTCTTTTTACACAGATCATTATGGAATACATACCAAAGACATAAAATATTAAATTTTTGTTATTTGTTTTACTATATGTAGTCATTAATAAACAAAGTGAGGCACATTTACTAATACTATCTAAAAGTGTACAGTGTAACCTCATACTACACAGACAAAGTCTAAAACTGAGCCAGCTTTATAATAATGGCTGGTGCTGGATGATAAATTTGTCAAATTATTAGACTGTCTATTTTACTCCAAAAATACACCAACATTCTGGCACCTTTTTTGCACATAGAGGCACATTTAAAGTGGTTGTCCCGTAAAAAATATACTACAGTTTTGAAACCAGCACCTAGAACTGAATTATTTTCTAATTACATGTAATTAAAAAATTTGCATAGCCACTGGGTTATTTAATAAAATATATTTGTATAGCACCACGTGCTCAGTTTCATCCTTCAACTGCCTCCTTATTTGTGATAGAGAGAGCATGTAAATGATGAGCAGGCAATTTTCAGGAACAAGACGGGAGTTAAAATCATTTTAGAAGTGCCTTTTTATTTAAAAATGAGTAAAATAAAAACCTTTAAGTAAAGTAGTATGTAAATAAGCTTATTTATAGTTCCCAAATCATATGGGATAAAGCAGCATCACTTCATATTAAAACCCACATATATTTCTTAATTTAAACCATGGACGGCATATTACATTACATATTACATTGCTTATAGCAGGAAGAATTCACAAGAGTACCCAATGTCAAGGAGGCAATATCCATAATGTAGGGATATGTTTTTTTTCATCACTTGGCATACTGTTCTCAGCTACAGTCATGTATTTTGCAAGCAATATGACAGGATTCGGTGGAAATGTATACAGTATTAAGACGAATTGAAAAGTCAACAGTGTGATGATTTGCATTCTGATCTTCAAAAGCAAGTAGCCCAGGGAGTCATTTTAATTTCATGCTAGACTGATGATCTATGCTTCACCTTGTAGTATATAATCATATAAACAATTAATGTATCATAGAGCAAATATAGGATGCTATTATAAAATATTGTCATGCCTAATAGACCTTGAAAACTGAGCCCAAGAGTCATCATACTTGAAGATTTAGATTTTATTACCATCGTTGTCTGGTCAAATATATCTAAAAAAGATATCTTTCCTAGTATAAATACTGTATATATATATATATATATATATATATATATATATATATACAGTGCCGTGCAAAAGTATTCACCCCCTTGACTTTTTTCATGTTTTGGTGCCTCACAATTTGGAATTAACATGGATTGTTTGAGGATTTGCATCATTTAATTTACAGAACATGCCCACAACTTTGAAGATGATTCTTTTAAAATTATTGTGAAGCAAACAACAAATAGGACAAAATAACGGAAAAAGTAAATGTGCATAACTATCCACCCCCCTAAGGTCAATACTTTGTAGAGCCACTTTTGCGGCAATTACAGCTCCAAGTCGCTTTGGATAAGTCTCTATGAGCTTGCCACATCTTACCACTGGGATTTTTTCCTATTCCTTCTTGCAAAACTGCTCCAGCTCCTTCAAGTTGGATGGTTTACGCTTGTAAACAGCAATCTTGAATAGTGTCAAGCGAGCATGTTCGAGCATTGCTATGCTCAGCACATCGCGGACTTTGGCTGAACACCGCGTGTGCTCCAGCGGGATGCTCGAGTCAGTGTATTTAAATCTAATTTAGCCTCTATTTCTATGCAGAAGATCACTGTACAGTGAGGGAATCCCTCATTGTGAGTCCACGGCTTAAGAGTCCCTGCTCTGACTCCATATATAGCTATGTCCATATATAGAGTCAGTGCTTGGGGATACCCACAGATCCCCCCATAACAGTGCATCATCCACAGATCCCCATGACAGTGTCATCCACAGATCCCCATAACAGTGCCATTCACAGATCCCCCAAAACAGTTTCATCCACAGATCCCCCATAACAGTGTCATACACAGATCCACCATAGGAGTGCCATCCACAGATCCCCCATAACAGTGTCATCCACAGATCCCCTCAAAAACCTAGGTGCGCCTTATGGGCCGATGCCTCTTATAGGGAGAAAACTACGGTAAATTATGGCTAAAAACATCAGTAGTAGTTTCCCACATATGATGATTTTATATATATATATATATATATATATATATATAACTCCAACAAATTGGCGCAGCACTCCTTAGGTAAAGTGAACAAAATAGTGTTTATTCACACATGTTTAACACAGCAACGTTTCAGCTCTCTCACAGAGCCATTTTGAAAATGGCTCTGTGAGAGCTGAAACGTTGCTGTGTTAAACATGTGTAAATAAACACTATTTTGTTCACTTTACCTAAGGAGTGCTGCGCCAATTTGTTGGAGTTGTAAAGAGACCCCGCAACCAGGGGCGGACGCGTGCACCATCGGATCATTTACACTGGAGGAGTGCTGCCTGATTTTGGCTTTTATTTATTTATATATATATATATATATATATAACACAAAAGAGAAAACAGCAGCACAGCAATGGGATTGGGTGCAAATACCATACGACCGCTGGCTAGGCAGTCACAAGTCCATAGATCCAAAAATAAGGCAGCACTCCGGATTCTGGTGAATAGTGAACCCTCTTTATTTTCCCATCCGCGACGTTTCAGCCGCTCGTTGCGGTCTTTATCAAGCATCTTTTGACTATTGACCAGAAACCGGAGTGCTGCCTTATTTTTGGAATTATATATATATTTATATATATATACTGTATATATATATATATATATATATATATATTGTAATTGCACATTTATTTTGTGCCATACATTTTTTACAATTACTAAATAAAGTATAAAATATATAAGCTGGTGTGGTTACACAGGGTCTGCTGTTGTGAGGCCGGTTGGATGTACTGCCAAATTCTCTGAAACGGCTTTGGAGACGGCTTATGGTAGAGAAATGAACATTTGTTGCACAGGCAACAGCTCTGGTAGACATTCCTGCAGTCAGCATGCCAATTGCATGTGCCCCCAAACGTTGCAACATCTGTGGCATTGCACTGTGTGATCAAACTGCACATTTCAGAATGACCTTTTATTGTGGGCAGTCTAAGGCACACCTGTGCAATATTCATGCTGTCTAATCAGCACCTTGATATGCCACACCTGTGAGGTAGGATAGATTATCTCGGCAAAGGAGAAGTGCTCACTAACGCAGATTTAGACTGATTTTTTATAATATTTGAGAGTAATAGGTCTTTTGTTTATGTAGAAAATGTTTCAGATCTTTGAATTCAGGTCACGCAAAATGGGAGAAAAACCGAAAGTGTTGAGTTTATATTTTTGATCAGTGTAATTTAACCTCTATTTCTGAAAAAGCTTGTAACGGGATTTGAACTCAAAGCTTTTGCATCACAGCCCAGAACTTTAACCACTACACTACACTTTATTTTTATGTATTATTTATTTTCATAGTGTCATTAGCGCTGTCTGTTAAAATTCCTACCTTCTGTTTTATCATGTATTAACTATTTTAGGTGCAAGTTCAAGGGATGACTGGAAATATCCAGTTTGATACATATGGAAGAAGAACTAACTACACTATTGATGTATATGAGATGACGGCTACTAAACCCCGAAAGGTAAGCCTCTTCCACAACAAAGGATACATTTTTTTTAATGGGGTTGTCTAACAAAGAGAACGCCTTTCATTTTGTCCAATTAGGACAAATTAGGTCCTATTTATTTGTTCCATTTGTCCTATAAATGCCGTACAAGGGGTTCCACCCTCGGGATCTCCTCTATTAGCCAGACTGGACAGCAGCCAAGTATCTACGGGTCCCAACATGGTTGACCCAGCCCGTCCTTGTATTACATAAGCAGCCATTTACCTGAATGGTCTACATGCAATATTATACTTCCTCGGAAATGGTCACTGTTCTGTTTCAGTATCTTGCATTGTGTATTGTTATGCTCCTCTCTTCTCCTCCCCCCTCTGTTTCTGCTTCTAGTTGGTTCAGTCTAGCCACTTCCTGTTTACCCTGTCATGCATTGCTGTTTTGTGTGCTCTAATTCTGAGGAGATTCTGAGGAGAATCTGAGGTGAATCTGTGTATCTCATGTTCTTATCAAGGAGAATATTAGTGGCATAATTATTTTACCATCTGGATTCCCTGCATATCTTGTAATACAATCTCCGGATTAAAAGACTACTTGATTAACTCCTGGGTGTCTGATGCGTAAACTGTAATTGGAGGATGTCTGATTCAACAAGTCACCTCACAGATGCGTGATTTGTATAAGGCTGTAAAAGAATTGTCTTAGTACTCTCCTTCTCCCGCTAAGAAAAGAATATTCTCCTCCTCCAAGTAATAAGCCATCATCTTTTGTCTCCGTTATGCTACAGTAGTAAGGTAATATCTTATACTGCCCAGTACTGCATTCACGCAGAAGCTTCTAGCAATTTCAGTTTCATACAGGCTAGGAACTGTATTCATCCTGTTTTCTGAGGTAAATATTGTCTGCCTGCTGTGGGCTATTAAAAGACTGAACCACCACTAGAGGTCGCTGTTGTGTTACAGATGGAAATGCAGGATACAGCTAGAAGGATTTCTAAACCCTCAATAAAAATGAAAGAGGCCACCTTAACCGACAAAATTGAGATATGTGATAATTTGTCCAGTTTGTGGGAAAAGACTGAACAATGTATGCATGCAGCACATGGATCAGGCTATAATGAAGATCAATTAAAGGCCACGTGTACAAAATTGAATAAAACCTATGATAGTTATAATAGACTGTCTGAAAAATATTCTTCTCTGTTATCAAGTC
Organism: Bufotes viridis; assembly: GCA_033119425.1. Lineage (NCBI taxonomy): Eukaryota > Metazoa > Chordata > Amphibia > Anura > Bufonidae > Bufotes > Bufotes viridis. Next base: position 64,550,395 of record CM065597.1, read on the forward strand.
TCAACTCAGAGGAATTCATCCTAGAATTAAAGACCCACACTGCACTTAATGATGAAAGATATAGCAGATTTATGGCAGTCAAGTCAATGCTAGAGGACAAGATATCACAACAATATGAAACTGCGTCCCGCCATTCTAACCTTTCAAGGCACTCCAAGGCTTCATCCCGTTCCTCGAAATCTATTGCTCAGTCCTCATCGTTAAGGGCTCGCTCACAGCACTCTTCGCTGAGTACCTCATTGGTGTTGGCACGCGCAAAAGCGGAAGCAGCAAAGGTACAAGCTCACTGCATTAGAAAGTAAGCAGCCATTAAGGCACAAGTCGCAGAGAATCAAGCAGCTATACAGACTCAGGCACAAGCGACCAAAGCCAAGGCCGAAGCTGAGTTGGAGGTCCTTCAGAAGGAAAGGGAAGAAGCAGCAGCCATTGCTGAACTTAGAGTTCCTGAAGAAGCTGCTGAAGAAGATGAAGCTTATCATCCTATGTCCAAGATATCTAATGACTCAGAAGGCCATACCCTGCAATTCGTCCTGGACCAAAGCAAAGTCAATGCATTTGCACCAGAAGATTTGGGCTCTGCACGCCAGCCTGCTGAACACATGCGGATAGAAAAAGAGGCAGCTGATAACCATACAGTTGACCCCAGTCCAGTGGACATTTCTCTTTCTTTAAAACCTCTGGCACCTTACACAGTATTTCAGGGGCCATTAGAGACCAAGCCGCTTAAAGCTCATCAAATCACATTAAAACCTCCTGAGACTAGTTACATAGCAACCAAGATGCTGGCGCCAAGATTACCAGATGTGAACCCTTCATTTACGCTCAACCCAGCTGCCACTCCATTCGATCTTCAAACCCCCAAATATAGGGTATCAGATGGTGCCAACAACACCAGCGAGGGAGAAGTTCCCATCGCCATGATGCAGGAAAGAAATAACGCATCAGAAATCGTTAGGTACCTCACTCTCAGGGACCTCATCATTACTAGGCTTACGAACTTTGATGATCGCCCAGAGAACTATAGAAGTTGGAAGGCCACCTTCAAGACAACAGTTCAAACCCTTGGTGTACCGCCTATGCAAGAACTTGATTTACTAATTAGATGGCTAGGTCCATAGTCGAGACTCAAAATTGTTCATATCTACAAACCAGTCAAAGGCCGTCTCGCATGGGAAAGATTACAGCAGACATACGGTGGCTCGGAAGTAGTTGAACGTGCCTTATTTAAACGACTATACGACTTTCCTGGATTATCCAATACAGACAAGGGTTCCAGGAATTAAGCGATCTTCTTCTTGAGTTTGAAATCGTCAAGGGAGACCCGTAGCTACCAGGTCTCAGCTTTCTTGATACCTCCCATGGTGTGGGCCTGAATGTGGAGAAATTACCCCTCAATATTCAAGACAAATGAGCAACAACAGGTTCAAAATACAAGGAGCAACATTGTGTTCCTTTTCCACCATTTTCATTCTTCTGTAAGTTCATCAAGGACTTAGCTAGAGCTAAAAACGATCCGAGCTTCAACACCTTGGGATCCAACATCTTTGGCTCTACTAAACAGAGAGACGAGACTTTCAGTCCCAGACAGGGGGGCTCTAAAGGTCTAATTTCAGTAAAAAAGACAGGGGTTGTGCCCACTACTAACAATAGAAATGAAAGCCCCAAGGAACCCGATCATCATTGCCCTATCCATGATAAACCACATCCTTTAAGGAAATGCTGTATCTTCATAGCAAAGCCCTTTAAGGAACGTAAGGAGTTCCTAAGGAGTCATAATATCTGCTTCAGATGCTGTGCATCCACTGAGCACTTCGCCAGAGACTGTAAGGTTCCTGTCAAGTGTTCTGAATGTAATAGTGATCTACATATGTCCGCTGTTTACCCGGGACCAATTAGGCGGAACCTAGAACCAGTTAACTGGCACAAGCCCAATTCCGATCAAGGCAGGGAGAGTCATGGCAGGGAGAGTGCCGACCGACCAACCACAACCGTCACGCCCAGATGCACAAAGGTATGTGGAGAAGAACTTGTGTGGGGTAAGTCTTGTTCTAAGATTTGCCTCGTGGATGTGTTTCCTACTGCACAACCAGAGAAGACCATAAGAATGTATGCTATTCTAGATGACCAAATTAATCATTCCCTAGCTAGCCCTAAGTTCTTTGATCTGTTCAGGATAGAAGGAGAGACTACACCCTACACCCTAGCAACATGCTCTGGTCTTGTGACAACCTCAGGAAGAAGAGCTAATGGTTTCACCTTAAAGCCCATCAAAGGACATAAGAAACTCTCTCTTCCAACCCTTATGGAGTGTGACAAATTGCCGGACACAAGGGATGAGATTCCCACACCTAAAGCCGCACAGCATCACCCTCATCTCAGGAACATAGCCAGAGATTCCTCCCATTGATAACCATGCCGAGATCTTACTCTTGCTAGGTAGAGACATTCTTGAGGCTCATAAGGTCCTTGAACTTCGCAGTGGCCCTTTCAACGCTCCATATGCCCAGAAACTTACAGTGGGTTGGATCATCGTGGGGGATGTATGTCTGGACAGAACCCGCAGACCCTGCCAAGTACACTCCTTCAGAACTGAAGTATTAATAGGGGGGGCGAACTTCTTACTTCAGACAGTGTCCTAACCACTACTATGTTCAAGATATGCCCTGCACAAATATTCTAAAAACATCAGAAAGCAGCTTAAATCCCAAAGAGTAAGCTGCAGAAGAATGTTCCTGGACAGAAGGGCAGCTTGTAGAAAGGCCTTGAGGATTTCAATTGGAGCCCTCTTCAAGCCCTTCCAAGCTTTGCAGTCCTCACACAGTTTATCATAATGAAGCCTATATCATCACTGACAACAAGCCTACTGATTCATGTAGTTCTGATGAGATACAGCAGAAACTTGAGCCTTCCAGTCTACTGTTTGACAATGAGTTTAATTCTGTAAAAGAAGTATCTTCTGAATGTTCTATAAAAGAGGTTCCTTCAACAGAGGAAGAGTTCATTTCAGATACTTTGCAAGAAACTTCAGTTCAATCTGCAGTTGTTGATTGCACTCAAGAGGATCACAGTTCTTCCCAGTCTTCAATGGATAAGCACCTTCATATTGCTCAGCCTTTTCTGAAAACCACAGGGAAAAGTTCACCGCCAATGTCCATGACAAATACTGCATGTCACAAACCCAAGTGCGTACGTACAAAGACAGATCCCATTTCAGAAGTGAAAAGCAGACATGAGCATTTGCATTCACGATTCATAGACAGAAAGCAATCTACATGTGAATCAGCCTCACAAAATAAGCGCTCTCGCTCTAAATCGGTGACACAGACAGAGAAGTCACATTCTAAATCTTTGGTAAGATCAAGGAGAACCAAGTCTCGCTCAGATTCTAATGAAAACAACAGACAATCTCCTGTAGTAAAAAAGAAGAAATCCACATCTGGGGTGCATAAAAGATCACTAAAGAATAAACCAAAAAATAAAGGAAATATTCCTGTGCCATTTGGCGTTTTCAAAGAGCACAACCTTTATAAGTTTCGGTGGAAGCAGGTAAAACATCTCGCCAGTCAGTTCTGGAAAAGGTGGATAAGAAAGTACCTCTACCTCTGGCAAAGGTGGCAAAAACCAAGGCCCAATATAAAGGAAGGAGATTTGTTCTGTTAAGAGACAAACAAGTCAATAGTCTCTACTGGCCTACTGGACTTATTACTAAAGTCGTTTCCAGTTCGGATGGAAAGAACTTCTATGTTGAGATTCCTTCTACCAGAGAAGCTCATCATCTTCTAGGACTGTTTCTAGTACCAGCTCTATGGTCTGAACTAAGGATATATATGTTCATTGCATGTTTCCTTTTCAGGTTTATGGACATTATTCATTGTTATTTATACAATAACATTGTATGCATATACATAGTGGTATCTACCGATACCAGACGGGGAGTGTTCTGTTTCAGTATCTTGCATTGTGTATTGGTATGCTGCTCTCTTCTCCTCCCCCCTCTGTTTCTGCTTCTAGTTGGTTCAGTCTAGCCACTTCCTGTTTACCCTGTCATGCATTGCTGTTTTGTGTGCTCTAATTCTGAGGAGATTCTGAGGAGAATCTGAGGTGAATCTGTGTATCTCATGTTCTTATCAAGGAGAATATTAGTGGCATAATTATTTTACCATCTGGATTCCCTGCATATCTTGTAATACAATCTCCGGATTAAAAGATTACTTGATTAACTCCTGTGTGTCTGATGCGTAAACTGTAAGTGAAGGATGTCTGATTTAACAAGTCACCTCACAGATGTGTGATTTGTATAAGGCTGACATTTCGAAACGCCACAGTCACTGCTGTGAAACCATATGGCAGGGAACAATTTCCTCCGCTAATGGCAGCTGAACACTAGAACACAGGTTTTCTTGATAAAAAAGGATGGCTTTTTGAAGGGTAGCACTTTCAACTATAAAGAATAGTATGCCTTCATTGTGGAGTAAACTGGAGGAAGTTGGGGAGGAGTAGAAACTGCCTATAGATTAAAATTCATGGGTTGCTATTATTAAAAAAAATACAGTAGCATACAGTATAGTACCATCATCGTCAAAACCTTAAAACAAACCTATCACATTGAAAATGCAGTATGATCTGCAGGAAGCGTGTTATAGAGATTGACTGATTTATAGTTCTGATAGAAAAAGTTCCAGTATAATTTATATTTTACTCATTAAATCTCTGCCCATACTGAGCTACAGGAGTCCAGTGGGCAGTCCTACTCAGTTACTAACAGCTGTCTCTGTATGCACACTCATACAGGGAAAGCTGGCTATATTGTATTTCTATATTTCACAATTTTATGATACAAAAACAGTGACCTTCACTGTTTATGTAAACCCTGATACCTCTTGCAGCCTAGATGCAGTGGCCACCAGGATGTCATGAGGCAGGATGTGGTAAGGGTATCCCGGATGTGGCTTGCGTATATCCATTCTAGGTGTAGGTGCAGCAACCAAACGTTCATGAGTCTCCCGGAAAAAGGGAATACTTCCCTAACTCCTATTGGCAAATCAATTAGGTGCAAAACAAAAGCTTCCCGGGAAGCAATTAGAGATGAGCGATTCAAAGCTAACGAAGTGAAATTCGATCCGAATTTCAGGAAAAATTCGATTTGCATCAAATACTAATTTCCTTGCGTTTCGTAGTAACTCTCAATTTTTCCTAAAATGGCGGCCACACGTGTGAGGACTGAGGACATGGGGTAAGGAACTCTAGGAAGGCGGGATCACCAAGACTGACATGCATGCATGCAGCCAATCAGCAGCCAGCCAGCACTGTGATGTCACAGCACTACAAATACGGCAGCCATTTTAGATTCTGCCATTTTCCTAGCATTCTGAGTGCAGGGACAGATGTGAGAAGGTGCTAGGGACAGCAATTGAAAAAAGCTAATTGTGAAAAAAAAACCTGAAGAACAATTTATAAAGTGCAGGGAAAGGATAGGGAGGAATCTTTTCACAGCATCTTAGTGCAGGGAGAGATGTCAGAAGGCACTAGAGACAGTGCTAGAAAAGCAATTTACAAGTGCAGGGAAAGATAATTTGGGGATCCAAATAGCCATTATACAGCTCTGTCATTCCAGCAATTTGTTCTTGGGGTGCAAGTGCTGTGTTGAAAAGCCTTTAGTGGCTTATATTTGTAAAAAAGGGGAAAATACATACATAGTTCACTTCTGCAGTTATATGTGATGAAAGCGTTTAGTGGCATATTTCTTTACTTCAAGTGAAAAATATACGCAGTTGTCACCTTGCCATTTTGTGGTTTCCTGATGCTGCTACTGCCATCTCCACACTATGTCACCTTGCCTCTCTGTGGTATTGAGATGCTGCTGCCATCTCCACACTATGTCACCTTGCCTCTCTGTGGTATCCTGATGCTGCTGCTACTGCTGCAATCTCCACACTATGTCACCTGGCCAATATGTGGTATCCTGATGCTGCTGCCACCTCCAGACTCGTTCATTGTGCCACTCTGTGGCCTCCTGCTGCTGCCCTCTCCACATTATGTCAACCTTGCCATTTTGTGGTCTCTTGATGCTGCTGCTGCAATCTCCACTCTATGTCACCTTGCCATTTTGGGGTCTCCTGATGCTACTGCTGCCATCTCCACACTATGTCACTTTGCTACTCTATGGCATCATGATGCTGCTTCCACCTCCAGACTCTGTCATTGTGCTGCTCTGTGGTCTCCTTATGCTGCTGCCACCACCACACTTGGTCATTGTGCCACTCTATGGTCTACTCCCGATGTTGCTGCTGCTGCCACCACCTCCAGACTCCGTCATTGTGCCACTCTGAGGCCTCCTCATGCTGCTGCCACCTCCAGACTCTGTCATTGTGCCACTATGTGGCCAATTCATGCTGCTGCCACCTCCACACTCTGTCATTGCACTGCTTTGTGGTCTCCTCATGCTGCTGCCACCTCATTGTGCCACTCTGTGGCCTCCTCATGCTGCTGCCACCTCCAGACTTTGTCATTATGCCACTCTGTGGCCTACTCTTGCTGCTGCCACCTCCACACTCTGTCATTGCACCGCTCTGTGGTCTCCTCATCCTGCTGCCACCTCATTGTGCCACTCTGTGGCCTCCTCCTGATGCTGCTGCTGCTGCCGCCACTTCCAGACTCGGTCATTGTTCTACTCTGTGGCCTTATGATTCTGCTTCCACCTCCAGACTTGTCATATGGACTTCTCATGCTGTTCCCACCCTCCCACTTCATAACTGGTCCACTATTATCTGTCAGAAGCAAGGAAAAATGAGACGCTCAATGGATCTTGTCTGTGTAGCAGCTGTAAAGCCTGTGTGGTCCTATCAGAATTGGCTTATGATTTGGTAGCCAAAAGCAGGAGTGGGTACAAAACACAGAAGACATGCAAATATTCCATTCACGTGTCATCTCTGTTTTAGATCCACTCCTGTTTTTTTGGGCATTAGCAATACTGATGCATTATTGAGCAAATGTTGACCGAGTGAAGGCATATGCTCCACAGACAGGATCTGTTTTTTGTGGGTTATTGTACTGACGGATCAGAGGAAGGGCATATTAATCAGTGACGTCAACACAAACTTACTGCTGGCACCCTCTCCACTCTGTCAGGGGGGCTCTACTTGTATAAGCGTTTAATAGAACAGGTTCTGTAGACATCTATGTGCAATCAGCAGACGAGGGTGTAAAAGGACTGTGCTTCTTCTTGATGCTAACATCTACCTGTAAGGCTTAGTTAATACTAGAGTCAGTTTTGGCCACGTGACTGCCCAAATAAGTGAAGTATGCAGTGATTCTAAGAGCGACCCCTGTAATCTGCATGTCATACTGACTCACAATATTATTTCACTAACAAAACAGACTCCCTATGCATGTTACTGCAAGGCACAGTGTTCTACACCCCTTAATGTGATTCGCCGCAAATAAATTCGGATCAAAGCAAATTTTTGCGAAAAATTCGGCAAACTGGAAGAATTGCATTTTTTAAAAATTCGCTCATCTCTAGAAGAAATATCTGATGTAGGTTTACTGTTTGTGGTATCCGTGGCATATTGTTAACTTAAAGTACCCTTGAAAAAAAAGTCTAAAATTGGTCTTAAGATGTAGGTAGATCCAAATTGCTATCCGTTGCCCCTTAGTGTTTCCAAACAGTAATAGTGTCCATCTTTGTGCCATACACAGTAAAAGTGTTCCCTTAGTGCCATCCACGCAATAGTGGCCACTTTGAGCCCCTCACACAGTAAGTGTCCTCTTAGTGCACACCACACAGAAATAGTACCCACTCTGAACCCCCTACACCAGGCATTCTCAAACTGCGGCCCTCCAGTTGTTGTAAAACTACAACTCCCACAATGCCCTGCTGTAGGTTGATACCTGTAGGCTGTTCGGGCATGCTGGGAGTTGCAGTTTTGCAACAGCTGGAGGGCCGCAGTTTGAGGATGCCTGCCCTACACAGTAATAGAGCCCCCTTTGAGCCAACCCCATTGAAACCGAACTCGGCTTCAGTTCCGAGGTACCAGTCAGAACCAAGACCAAGTTCAGTTTCAAGTTTTAAAGTGGTTTTCCACTTTAAAAAACAATTACCGAAGTTATTCAATGAAGTCATGCGCGACTTTGCGAATAAATAACTTCGGCTGATCAGAGCCTATACTTTCCGAATAACTAACTTCGGCTCATTGGAGCCCATACATTCTAATACGGTATGGAGTTGGATCTCCATACAGTATTAATTCGAAGTTATGAACAAAGCGACTAGCTCATCTATAGTGGCCACTACAGATGCTACCTTATGTTTAGACCTGAGTCATCCTACTGGGACATTCCCCTGTATATCCAATGGCCAAATCAACCCTGCAGGGTGCCAGAGTGCTGTGTAATCAGATGATGTACCTGCAGAAAGGGCACAGCCTATGAAATGGGGGCATAGTGTTTCTCCTAGAATCCTTTTTCAGAAAGTTTTAAAGATTGCATTTATGGTATATTTCATGGATTGCAGTATGCTTTTGGAGGTGTGGCTATCTCCAGCTTTGTCTTGATTTTATATCCTATGGAAGTGCCATAAATGTCAGAGATTAAGAATACCCCTGTTGCAAAGTTTATAAGGAGTTTAATATTTAATCTGGCATATCGCAGAACCATACAGGTACCAGTATAACAAGAGGCATAAAGTGTCATTTTAGTTTTGTATAACATTTTACATGCTGTGACCGCCATATGACACAACTTTCACATGTTGACCACAAAGGATTGCTATAAGAGAATCTTTCAGTTCAGCCACTGCACTCTCACGGACTTGAATGTGCCCACTCACAAAACACCAAAACAGGGACTCAAACCACAGGGATTGTTGTGGGGCTGAGGCAGCACCTTGGAAAGCAAGTGGCTGCCATATTGGTGCTCAACCCTGACACACAGTAGGGTAAGTTTGTATATTTTTGGAGTGTGGGAGGAAACTGGAGTACACAAAGAAGTAAAGAACATAATAACTCCATACAGATGTCATCCCTCATCAGGATCAAACCCAGGACCCCGTAGCTGCAAGGTACCAGTGTTAACCACCGAGCCATCAGGTAGTTAGTTAATTACATTGCAGGACATATTGTTCATTAGAGTGCGGAGAACTAGATTTTAGATACATGCTAATTATAAATGTAGTAATTTACATTCAGCAGCTGTCTAAATTGTCAGCATAATTAACAGAAAAATCTATTTCTAAGAGAAAAAAGTGGGAAAATATTGTCTGTGTGACTGCAAGAGTACAAAACAAAACATGCATTTCTGCAAACTGTTATTTTACACAATGATGCAGGAAAGTACATTGTATAATAATGTGCAGATGTAGTCACAGGAACACCTGGTAATCTTTACCCACAACACAGGCAATTTCTCCGAAACAGAAAAATATTAATTTATTCTATGCCAGGTGGCTCTTAACATATTACCCTGAAAGGAGCGATTATCTATAATGTCATAGAATAAAGTGGTATAAAAAGTATAAATAGGTTAATTTGGTGTTCTCTAATTAAATGTGTATAAAAGCCAATGGTAAAAAGTTGCTGTTGTTTTAGGCTCATTTTTTTGTTGTTGGTGTATTTGATTTTCTTTGTTAGCAGTGAACTTTTTTCAATTAAAGAACTCCAGGCTTAATAGCAATCTCATTTATCATACATCAGACTAATTTGGTTATGCAAGAATACAGTGACCATTATATGTTATTGAGATAAAAAGCTTTTCATAATGCGTATTTCTTGGGAACAGTTAACAGGCATAGCAAGTAGAGTAATTATGAAAAGTAAGATCCACGTTTTTTCTTGCTTTTCATTTTCTGCATTCTTAATTCATTTTGAAGACACGAAAACAATGAAAGAACACCTATGGAATTAAGTAGTAAACAGAAAAGTTTTAAAGGGGTTGTCTCACTTCAATGAACTGCATTTATCATGTAGACAAAGTTCATAGAAGCCACTTACCAATGTGTTGTGATTGTCCATATTACCTCCTTTGCTGGCTTGGGGTACATCAGCAATAAATATAAATGTATTCACAGTTTCTAATTATTTATTTTCTTTCTCTGTTTGATAAATAGGTAAATATCCAAATGTATGAAACTAAGATCTTTATAATTTGTCATTGTCACCACATGATTCCCTTTCAAGCTTGTAGTTGGCTGAGTGATTGTTATTGGCCTTAGGCTCTTTTCATCCAAAAATAGCCTAGCAATGTGTGTATAGTTCAATATTCCTATGTTTGTCATAGAACCATGCATCTAATTAATAAGTGCAATGAACTCTGAAAAACAGTTTTACCTTCAGCAGGGAACTTTTAAAGACATTACTACTTTGTATATTTTATGATATGTTGACAAGGCAAATCAATGCTTTTTTTACTAGACAGTGACAAAAGGACAACGGATCATCAAAAAATATCAAGGACATTGTATTCTGTATGAGTCAAAAGGTTACACATGCTACAGATGCAAATGTTTGCACTCTTCCTATTCATCATCATAAATAATAATTATCAAGGGCTCATGGACGCAAATGTATGTGGGATCTGTATCACACAGATCCTCAATGTTTATTCAATTCAATTGGTCTATCAAAATACGGTGGCATATACTATGCAGGAATATAACAGTTCAGGCCACAGTTTTTAGCATAGATAATACAGATGTGACAATGTTGTTCTAAATAGAATATGAGATCAAAAATCAGAGGTATGCCGCACCTGTAGGAACAAAGTTATAAAACCTAACTTTTAATTAAACATAAAATCAGTGTAAAAAATGATCAGTGCTCATGATAAAAATTGATGTGATCTTTCCCAAAATGTGGTACATTCGCACCTGAACTGCACTAGTTTTCCTGTTGGGCAGTTGCCCTTTGTAAACCTGAAGATTCCCTCTCAACTGCCTATAGCAGAGCCCCATCTCAACACCTAGGGTCAAATTGACCTAATCTGCCTGTCAACAGTCACGGTGGAGATGGGTACCATGTGGCAGTAAAGTGGCCTGCTTCCTGTCTCACGTCTCCCGTCTACTAACCATATTCTACAAAATGTGTTGCAGGTTGGACACTGGAATGAATATGAACGTTTTGTTTCTGTTCCTGATCAACAACCTACAAATGACTCCTCATCTGTTGAAAACAAAACTATTGTAGTTACAACAATTTTGGTAGGATAATATTGCACTGTAAATTGTAAAATGTATAATATTTTTTGTTTATAATTCTTTGTGCATGATCATACATTTTAATCCAGGCACACTGCCTTTAAGGATTGACAATCCCTCTGTATTAGAAATTGATGGCCAGGTAGTTGAGAGATCTGTACTTTACTGAGGGACGTAAGGGTGGGCCTAACCCCTTAGAGCACCACATCACCACTCCCTAGTCTCCTTAAGTGACAGGGCAGGCATCCTCATCCTGCCTGGCCCTGTAATCATATGCATGCCACAGTGAATGTTCAGTCAGTGAAAATCAAACCTCAGCATTGTTGAAAGCATACCAAAAAAATCACTTGTGCAGATTCGGCATTCTTAAATATGTGCTCCAGACAACTCATTAGCATTAACTGTTTTTTTCCCAAGTCTAAATGGCTTTATTTCTAAGACTTTGTATTGTGCTAGGTAAACTATCTGTATTCTAGAACTAACAAGGATTTATTGTTAATTTTTTTAAGCTGTGCTTTCCCACAACTTTTTAAAAAAAAAAAAAAACAAGTGAACCCCTTAGTCACCAGTGAACACATATGTACATCATTGGTCAATAAGTAATGTATGGAACAGAATCATGAACTGAGGCCGCTCCATGTTTGGCAAGTGCCGCCTTTGTTATAGTACGATCCAGGCTATTTAACCCCTCAGATGGTCAATAGTGACTGAGGCATCTGAGCTATTAGACAAAGAGAATGTGTATTTGCAGGTTCTCTATAGCAGAAGGGGGGCCTCTTAAGGACCTCAGGCCTGCCATGTTATGGCTTTTATTACAACCTGCTTCTGGAAGGGTACAATAGAATGCTAGTAAAATTGCTATTTACAGCAATACAGAAGTAGTGCTGTCAAAAGTACAAATGATATAGTGCCCTAAGAGGACTAATAATAAAAGTAAAATTCAGCTGAATAACATTTTTTAAAATGTAAAAATAAATTAAAAACAAAAAACATTTTTCATATAAAAAAACATTGTTTAAAAACCATGATTGGTATTGCTGTGTCCTCAAATGTTCAACATTTAAAAATTTCGCATGAATTATCATGCATGGTGAACATCATAATGAAAACATTCTGTAATGCCTGTATTGTTGTTTTTTTGTCAACTTGCCTCCCGAAAAAAATGATCATAAGCACAAAAATCAATCGATGTAAGCTACAGCTTTGCCTGAAGAAAAACGAGATTGAACCTCATGCACACGAATGCGCCGTGTTTTGTGGTCCACAAAACACTGATGCATCCCATGTGTGTTCCGTAATTTGCGGAATGGAAAGGGTCGCCCATGATAGAAATGCCTATTCTTGTCCGCAAAACGGACATGAATAGGACATGTTCTATTTTTTTTTTGTAAAAGCTAAATTTTATAGCCAAAGTTTGGAGTGAATCCTATAGGAAGGATCAATCAACTCCTGGCTCAAAAACTGTGTGTGTGTGAATCCAGCCTTAAAGGTTAATCTCCTAATTTATCAGCTATTTATCAGTGACTTTCCCAATTTCTCAATATCTGGCTAATTCAGGAAATATAGCAAATATATCCTATATAGACTAGGATGCATTATGGTTACATACCCTACATAGCCAATTTGTAAAGTCATGTAGGTCATATTTTCAGACAAATTACCCTTGAAGTCTTAGCTTTTACATAAAAATTATTCAGATCGTTTGTTTCTTTAAACTTTCATGTTTGGGTTGGTAATGTTGTAAATGACTGTATTGCTTTGAAAAAAGTAGAAGGAGGACATAATAAAAGATCACTCCACTTTGGTATAGATTTATCTAATGATAGTAAGAGTCAGACACTATCTCCTTTCATCTGCAGAACATTAACAAGCACATAATAGCACCTTGTTTCAATAATGTGCTGTGAAATATGCTTGATCCATAATTTGTTTTATTAAAGGAAAATCCATATGTCATGAAAAAGAAAAATTATGAGCAGCTGGATGGCAACGATAAGTATGAAGGATACTGCGTAGACCTGGCTAGTGAGATTGCAAAACATGTTGGGATAAAATACAAACTTTCCATTGTCGAAGATGGCAAATATGGAGCTCGTGACCCAGAAACTAAAATATGGAATGGAATGGTGGGGGAACTTGTATATGGGGTAAGTATTCACCCCTTTTGTTAATATTGCAGAGGGTATGAGATTATTACATATTTAAAATGTTACTGTTATACCAGCTCTACTAGTACTGCTTATCATTTGCACCCAAAGACCAATCACTTCACACAGGAAAGAAATAAAGTGTGTCCAACATGGGCAGTATGGAGTCACAGGGATTACCACTGATGCCTTCCTACACTGTGTTTAAATCCCATCAAGGATTATCTGTATTGGGTTTATATTTTCTCCCTGTATATGTTTGGCTTTTCCTTCATACTGAGACTAGATTCGTATGAAATGACCCAAGCAGGTGTTTAAAGAGGACCACTCTTGACATGTCTCTTTTAATAGCTACATGCATTCCTCATGTAATAACTGTTCTGGAGCATCTAGTCTTGTGACTCTATGATATACCATTCCTTCATTAATTCTACTAGAAGTTATGAATAACTTGCTAGCAGCCTCAGTAAAGGTATAGAGGGGTGTTAACCAGTTGTGGGGGTGTCCCTGCACAGTCTCACAATGGCCCCCCTCCTGGATAGAGTGAGACTGTGAAGGGACCCACCCCCCAACTGGTTAAGACCCCTTTGTACCCTTTAACCCCATAATTTTGATCTCATAATATAAAGCGATCAAACATTATATGTAACCCAAATTAGTACCAACAAAACTAAGTACCTTATCCCGTAAGTTCCAAAATGGGCTCACTTTTTGAGAGTTTTTACTGAAGGGGTGCATAAGGGGGTCTTCAAATATGACATGGTGTCTAAAAACCAGTCCAGCACAATCTGCCCTCCAAAAACCATATGTCACTCCTTTCTTTCTGCGCCCTGCCGTGTGCCCAAACAGCAGTTTACAACCACATATGAGTGATAGATATTGCATTTTGTTTGGCTGTTAACCCTTGCTGAGTTGCATAAAAAATGGATTAAATTGGAAAATCTGTAAAAAAAAAGTGACATTTGAAATTTTATTTCCGGTTACCTTTAATTCTTATGGAACAACTAAGGGGTTAACAAACTTTGTAAAATCAACTTTGAATAACCTGAGGGTTGTAGTTTCTAAAATGAATTTATGGGTGCTTTCTATTATGTAAGCCCCACAAAGAGGCTTTACAACTGAACTGGTCCTTAAAAAGTGGGTTTTGGAAATTTTCTTAAAAATGTTAAGAATTGCTTCTAAAATTCTAAGCCTTCTAATGTCAAGAAAGAATAAAATAATATTTACAAAATGACGCAAACATAAAGTAGACATATTGAAAATATAAAGTAATAACTATTTTATGAGGTATTACTATCTGTTTTAAAAGATTTTTGAAAATTGTGAATTTTTAATAAAGGTGAAATATACTGACTCAAATTTATAACTATTAGTTTTTTTCCTACATGGTTAAGTTTCAATCTATCTGCAGACTGTCACTTTCTGTTTTAAATCACCATTTTGCTGTTTTGAGGGCTTAAGTGAAGCCCTTATCCCTGAAATCCTGATGGCTAATAAACACTCATTATAGGTAAATTCTTATCAAGCTGATAGGAATATGGCTTTAATTAATGTTTATGAGCTGTCAGTAGTGTTGAGCGAACAGTTCGAGGATAGTTCGGGTTCGTACCGAATTTTGGGGTGTCCGAAACACGGACCCGAACCCGGGCATTTTCAAAAAAGTTTGGGTTCGGGTTCGTTGTTCGGCGATTACTTCCCGCTTTCTGAAGGGCTGCACAGCAGCCAATCAGCAAGCGTTTTACTTCTTGCCCTAAGAGCCCACCACAGCCATGCCTACTAATGGCATGGCTGTGATTGGCCAAGTGCAGCATGTGACCCAGCCTCTATTTAAGCTGGAGTCACGTAGCGCCGCACGTCACACTGCTCTGATTAGTGTAGGGAGAGGACGCAGCTTCTGTGAGGGCGAGATTAGGCAGGGAAAAGTCAGCAACAGCACCTAATGAACGGATCGATCTACAGCTGTGAATGATTGAACTTCTGCGAGTTACTTGCTCACTGTTTTTTAGGCTGCACAGAGCGTTTTTCTGTCACTTATGTTCTGGGGTGATCTGCGGCCATTTTGTGACTTGTGGTGCACCAGAACAAGCTGCCACCAAGTCCATCAATACATCAATACTAGTTTTTTTTTGCTATATCCTACATCAGGGGCTTGGCTGTGCTAATTGACACCCCTAGAAACTCAGGATAGCAATATATTTTATTAAGGGGTTAAATACAATTGCCCAAATACCAATCCCCTAAATCTGGTGTTCCAGCTTTGGCTAGCCAAGTATAATACTGTCTGCTGTCTGGCAAAGGATAGATTATTTTATGTGGGGAAATTCAATTGCCAAAATAGCAATACCATAAAGCAGTGGTTTCAGCTGTGGCTGGAAAAGTATAATAGTGTCCGCCAAAACATATATTTTGTTCTGGGGTGAAATTCAATTGCCAAAATAGCAATACCCTGAATCTGGTGTCCCAGCTGTTGCAGGCCAAGATTCATAGTGTCCGCAAAAACATATATTTTGTTCTGGGGTGAAATTCAATTGCCAAAATAGCAATACCATAAATCAGTGGTTTCAGCTGTGGCTGGCAAAGTATAATAGTGTCCGCCAAAACATATATTTTGTTCTGGGGTGAAATTCAATTGCCAAAATAGCAATACCATAAATCAGTGGTTTCAGCTGTGGCTGGCAAAGTATAATAGTGTCCGCCAAAACATATATTTTGTTCTGGGGTGAAATTCAATTGCCAAAATAGCAATACCCTGAATCTGTTGTCCCAGCTGTTGCAGGCCAAGATTGATAGTGTCCGCAAAAACATATATTTTGTTCTGGGGTGAAATTCAATTGCCAAAATAGCAATACCATAAATCAGTGGTTTCACCTGTGGCTGGCAAAGTATAATAGTGTCCGCCAAAATATATATTTTGTTCTGGGGTGAAATTCAATTGCCAAAATAGCAATACCCTGAATCTGGTGTAACAGCTGTTGCAGGCCAAGATTCATAGTGTCCGCAAAAACATATATTTTGTTCTGGGGTGAAATTCAATTGCCAAAATAGCAATACCATAAATCAGTGGTTTCAGCTGTGGCTGGCCAAGTTTCATAGTGTCCTGCAAATTATATATTTTGTTCTGGGGTGAAATTCAATTGCCAAAATAGCAATACCATAAATCAGTGGTTTCAGCTGTGGCTGGCAAAGTATAATAGTGTCCGCCAAAACATATATTT